>JAVCKT010007701.1:0-23542 GCA_032273925.1 Rhynchotus rufescens
ATCTAGTCCAACCTCCCTGCATACGCAGGGACACCTAGAGTACAGTATCATAGGATTCCCTAATGTCTCCAAAACATCTAGATTTCAGATTTAAAACCAAAACACAAGCATCTTGTAGTATTATGTCATCTTTTCCTGCAAGAATCTCCTCCTTTATTCAAAAGATCCTACTTAGCAATCTAACCAAACTGCAGCTAAAGGAAGAAATAAGGCATAATAATTTTTAAAAGCTACAATGCAACCAGATGCATAAATATATCTTTCTCTGTAACCAATGGAAATCATGACTTTCCAAAATAAATAAATAAAATCACATCCTAGTCACTTCAGATGATTAGCACAAATTAATTTAATCTCATCAGCCCCAGGCAATCAATCACAAAATTTCCTTTACTTAAATAATTACACTGGAAACTCTAACATGACAATATGACATGACAGGAATGTTATTACCAATTTTTGCTATTACCATAGCAAAATACATGGCAGCACTTTTTCACTCCTCACATTTCACCACAAGAGTGCAATTCCTGTCCAATCCAATAGCAGGATACAGATCACTCCATAAGGCAGAATATCTCCACCTACCTCCTGTATAAAACCTTATATCTGTGTAGTGAGATTTGAGATAAAGACAGACCAGAGGAGAACCGTAAGTGCTTAAACATAAGTTAGAAACAGATAAAATAAAATAAACATTCAGCCTTCCAACAGTGACAAAACCTGAGAGACCTTACCTTGTGTCGGAGATTGCCTTTGCTGCTTGCGGATAATGAAGAGAATGGGCTCTTGAGCATGAAGAAGGATATACTCCACTCCAATCATTTGGCTGGAAAAGAAGCAACCAGAATAAACATCTTCCTCTCAAAGCAAAAGTTGCGGGATGTGAAGATCTACAAAAATCTTGACAGGGATGGGTTAAAATTCTGATTCTTTGGAAGCTACTTTATAACGTGCAGTAAATAGAGACATATAGCTATTTGCATATACAAGGCAAGTTAAAATAACCTGACAAAAACTTTTAGGTAGGACAAGTGAATAAAAGAATAAACAGTGAGAAAGATGACATCTCTGTCTCTGCCATGGCAGATTGTCATTCAAAAAAGAAACAAAGGACAATAGTGCATGCACATGACGTGAAAGCCTCTCTGCAACCATATCCAAGTAAGAGGAATTTCGTCATGAAGGATTTAGCTTAACTTGCCCACTGCCTGTCATATTGTCACGTTTTTAAATAGCTCCCAATATGTTTGAGCTGCACTCCATGTCACAGATGAGAAGCTGCAAAGAAAGTTAACCTGCACACAGAGCAATCTCACTAGACAACCATCTGTGATGTTTACTTACAACACGTAATACTTGTATTATTCATACTAAAAAGCCAGCTATTTGGAGGAATATCCATACCAATTATGGCACACAGCCAGTGGGATATGGAATCATTAATCAGTTGTTTGTGAACATAAAGTACTCCCCAACATAAACCTCATTCATCACAGGAAAAAGACTTGAATACATTATTAATATCAATATTCAATTTCTCTTGAGAAAAAAGACAGCTTCAGAGAGTATCTAAAAGGTGATCTACTGGAATCTCAATTTCACGAGTATGATTTCTTTGAAATGGTACTAGAGGAAGTAAAAGATATCTAACTAGTTGGACACTCTGCAAGGCTAAAAACCAAAGAACAGAAGCAGCTTCCCAGTACATTTCCATCTGACCATCAAAGCCTCTGAGGGGATGGAAAAACACAATGTTAGAAACGGTTTCAAATTAACAACTTACTTCAAATGGTCCAGGGTCATCCGTTGCATTTTGACAACTTCATTGTTACATGTTCGGTCATAGAACGGGTTACTTCGCTCTGAGAAATAGTCCAACACGCTCCCATTGTTCAATATTGGGATCCAGGAGCTGTCAACCCAGGAAATTCCCAAGAGGTTATCTGGCAAGAGAAACATCCTTTGAGTACCAAATGGCTTGAAAACCTCCAGAAGTAAATAGTTAATTCTTACGGTACGGGAGCAAAGCAGAACACTGCAGTATAAAATCCAGTTCTCCTCAAAAATGCATTTCACAGAGGTTGAACAATAATCAAATCTTTTAGCTTACTATAGCTCTGTTGTAGATGAACAACAATGTAATCTGTTATTATTCCACTTTGCTGGTACACGATTATGCCCCAAGAATGCCAGCAGGGTGGTGGAGGGGGAAAGAAGGGAACCAACAAGCTCCAATAACTGTATAATATTATCATAATATTATATTAAGAGTTATATTAATTAAAGCAAGGTATTATCTTCTGTTAAAGACAAACAGCAAATTACTGAGTGAAACAAAGTACGGGAGTTGTTAATAACATTGCATCTTAGAAACATGTATATTGGATGTAACAGCAACCAATATTGTTATTTCTAAAGACGGTTATGTCTGCTGCAGATGAAATCCATAGCAAGCAAGGCCCCAACAGACAAAGAGGCCACCTCTGGGTGACTGTTTCCCCATAGCTATGAATAAGAGATTCTATTCCCAGCTCTACAGTTAATTTCCTAAGTTGCCAATGGCAAAATGCTCATTTTGCATGGCGATGAATATTATAGAAACCAAACCATGTAAGTATTTTAATTTGAAATACACTCCCTAAATACAAATTGTTACATGTCAGCTGAGTTCCTACATATCTAGCAACATTCGGATTAAACTCCTTAGATTTAATTATGACACACAGCAAAATTGGGTTCCTCACACACATAAGCAGCCAAAGTCAAATGCAGACCAAAGAAATCAGTGTCAAGACTGGTTCTAGGCTTGACAAAACAGCTAATACCAAAGACACCAGATGGATGAATTTCTAGATACGTTTCAAGCAATTTAAATTACAAAAACAACAATGAGAATTCCTAATAACTGAGAAAGCAGAAAACATGGGCATATGTTGTCCAGGTTTTCTAACCAAATGTGATGCAAAGTCTTTGAAGAATGAACAGAAAAAAATGAAATGCTTTCCTACAGGAACCACTCCCTTATGTTCACGCATTATATGCATATCCAGAACTCCCACTCATCATTCCTCTGTGAATATTTTGTTTTGTGGCAGTTCTGCATGTTCAAAGATCAGTCGCAAAATGTCAGCTCCTACGTTAAGAGTAGCTTACTTTATGAAAGTTAATAAAGTGATACCATGTGCTCAGCAAATCAGGAATAATGCAGAAAAAACTAAGAATGAATCACTCTGCCCTGTCAATCTCAGAACTGCCAATCGAGCTCTTCCTTAAAATGCAAGAAAAAAAAGTCTTGAAGCATTCACGTTATTTCATACAGACTATTTTCTCTCTAAAATGAGACTCTCAGTAACAAAAAAGTAAAATCTATTAGACATTTAAACTAGGGTAGTACTGATGATATCCTAAATGCTTTTCAAAACTAAAAGACAAGCTTCCTTCCCAGCAAAGGCAAAATCAACCCAAAGTTGCATGCTTGTTCTGATCTCTTTTCGTATTTCAAACATAGGAACATTTTATTGGTATGACTAATAATAACAAGTACCGAAAAGACACAAACAGATCAAAAAACTGAACAATAAAGTTGGGGTTCTAAAACCTACCCTTAACTATTGTTTTCTAAGTGTAAGTAACTACAAGATCTACAAGATTTTTATTATCTTACAAAGAGCTGAAGCAGACAGAAGCCAAACATGCTTCTTGTTCCTAGGGAGAAGGGAGTATTTCCATTTATTAGTGCAAGGACATTCTATTTATGTGGAATATGTGTCACATATACACTTAAGTGATTGTAACTGCCATGAATGTCCCATGCAAGACAATTCAAACACAAAGAAGACAAAAACTATGGCAAAAGAAGACATGAGGAAAGCAGTGCACACAACCTGCTGTACCTGGACATTTTGCCCAGATAGTCCAGCAGATGGCTTTTACACTCAAAAATCTAAGTGTACTGAACTACCTTAAATGTTATAAGGGACCCTAACAAATGAGAAGATTCTCACACCAGCTAATAATTGCTTACAGCACTCCTGTCATTTACTGCCATATTGCAAACAGATGTTTGAGAAAAGCAGCTAGAAACAGCAAACAGGACTGCAGGAATTATTAAAAAACAAACAAACAAACAAACAAAAAGAATAATAGAGGCAGAAGAGTTTTGTGGCCTTATCAAAAGTCAGTAGTTGTGTGTTTGGATGTCAGTAGCTGTGTGGGGTGGTTTTTTTGTTTTGTGTGTGTGTGGGAGGAGGGACGAGTGATAAATGCCCCAATGCTCCAAGACGAGAACAGTAAAGTCCCAAACAGTAACGTGAACGGTTCAGCATGGAATGACTGCTGAGCATCAGTTACTTCAAGTTTAAGGAGAAAGAAGAAGAACATTTATATATAATAGCAACTGTGGTACAGAAGCAGCAAAACCAAACATGAAATCCCGAGCAGCCAGAGATCCAAGGACAGCTTCTCTTCCAGGAAATCCCTTAAGCGCAGATTTCTGAGAGGCTGGAACTCCGTGGCAAAGAAGGGCTCAGCCTGTGCTTAAACTGGGGACGGGCAGCCACGGGGGGCCGCCGGGGGGCGGCGACGCGCTGCCCGCGCCGCTCGACCGGGAAGCCCCGAGGTCCGGGTCCCGAGGTGCCGGTCCCGGCCCCGTCCCGCCGCGGCGGGCGAGCGCTCCTACCTCGGATGTCCACGGCCGCCATGGCTCCGCGCGCACTTCCGCCGCCCGCACCGGAAGTGCCGGGGCGGCGCCCAGCAATGGCGGCCGCCCGTGATGGCGGCGCTTAGTCATTAGCGTCAGCAACGCGGTGACGCGAGGAAATCACTGATTCCCTTTCCAGAACAGCATCTGCACAGCGAACACAAGTTAGTTAGGAAGGCTGAACGGCAGAAGGAAGCTAATCGCCCATCCTCAGCACCAAATGCAAAAGAAGAAGCCATAAAGGCTGCCCAGGGAGGCTGTGGAGTCTCCTTCTCTGGAGGCCTTCAAAACCCGCCTGGATGCCGCCCTGTGCCACATGCTGTAGGTGTGCCTGCTTGAGCAGGAAGGTTGGACTAGATGATCTCTAGAGGTCCCTTCCAACCTTAAAGATTCTGTGATTCTGTGATAAACACACCAATCGATACGGTCCTTAATGGCGCAACTACATTAAAACCACATAACTGTCCTTAATAGTTCAACGTCCTCGTGTCCGAGTGCGTGATGTTACTGCCAAGATAATATTCCGTGGCCACACTTCTCCACTATTCAGTTCTCACACACCCTGGCACTGCAGGTTCCCATTCGTTAGCGCTCATCTTTAGCAGCCTCTGTCCTTGCCACACAGACCCCTCCGAGCGTGACCCAGCGCGGGGAGTTTCCAGATCACAGCACGCTAGGTGCCATCCTAAACACTATCCGTCTGAAAACTATCCCCCGCTCCCTCTAAAACCAGCACTCAACTACGTGTGTGGTGACCAAATCTCCTGGAGGGCAGAAATGCCAAAAGCCACAGAAATTCCCTCTCAGAGCTTCTCCAACGTCCTGCCGCAGTCTATTTCCACGCAAACCACTTCTCTTCTGTAACAAATGTGAATTCAAAATCGATTTTAAGTATTTGCATTATCCATCTTTCCTGCTGAGTCTGCACCTCTCCTGAGCACATGTGTTTTTGGATGAGTGAAAAGCGGAGACACCCGTCTGGGAAATGGTGGTGTTTGATGGCTTACAGTCCTGCGGTCCTGTTGGGAAGAGCTGCTCAGCTACTCATGCGTTCACCTCCTATGGCAACATAAAAGGGCAGTTCCTGCTTTCACTGAGCTTTCTCTAAAGGGAGAGTCTTGGTAAGTATTCATGTTCTGCTTTTTGGGAAGGAGCTTTGAGGTACAGGTGGAGATCTAATAAATACTGCAGGTAAAATGAGGAATTTACATACTTTTAATATCCAAGAAAGGCACCTTAAACAATATCTAAACATTCTTATAAGGAGCTAATTTGTGTTTTAAACCTACAAAAAGTACTTGGATAAAAATTGGCATTTTTTTTTGTGCAACCAGTGTTTCAATGTCATCTAGTATCCCCTTTCCCCTGATATATATCAGTTATCAGAGCTAGTGAGAAATCTAGCCTTACCACACTCTTTTCTATATACAAGAGAATATAATAGAAGAGAATGCCCAGAATGCCCCTAATCTAAAATGCTTTTTATGTCCAGTGGATGCAGGATTAGTAGCACTGAACACTCCAATGAGTATAAGCAGAGCAGGACAGTAGTAAGCCAGGACTCCCTTTATAGTTTCAAATAAAACCAGCTCCACTGAAAGGACTGCCTCTATAAACAGGAGGAAAGCTCTGTCAGCTGAGACACAACAAATAAGCTAGTTATATGCCATAAGGTAAAAAAGTGTTTTCATTGTATTCTGAGTTGTTTCCAATACATATCAGAGGTTGCTGAACAACATTCAGATATTCACAACTTTTCAAATTCTGCCAGTCTGTTTTAACTCACAGTTTAAAAGTAATGATCTCCATATCCCATTAACCGTTCTGTGCAAATGCAGTTCTGAAGTGAATTGCAGAGGGAGATTGAAGTTCCTGTGCTAATGCAAAAGCACAGAGCTTGAATTACTTATGAAATGAGTGATTTGCTACTGGCTTTACAGTAAGTAGAAGAACATTCTTTGAAATGCTTTGCCTTTGAAAAAAAAAACACATCAAAAACGAATGAAGTAGAGATAGGAAATTATTGGCAATGCAATGAAAAGACTGAAATAACATTTTAAGGCAAAAAAAAAAGTTGGCTATTATGAGATTGTCCTCCATACTTTGCATTAACATTTTTGCTGAATGAAATTCCCTTTTTATGCTGAAAACAATTACATTGCTAAGAGTATCTTCAGATAACACTACACACGTAGCTATTTACAGAATAGCTTCCAGCAGGCCTCAAATTCCACCGCTGAACAGTGCTTCAGAAACCCTAACGTGGCCAAACGCTGTTTTCTAATCAGGCATTTTTGCTGACTTCAGTCTGATCATTCTATCCTTCAGTGCATCTGCCTGTATTTTTCCTTTTCCTGGGATAATGTTTTATGCAGTCTTCAGAAATACTGCTGATCAGATGCATTGACTATAGAAAAAATGGCAGGCTTGTGTGCTCCTTTTCTGTTGGAAAGCCACTAGAGAAGATTGCAATCTAGAAAAATGCTGAGGTGATTTCAATGATGGTTGCAGTTCTTTAAAATAGGGTTCGCCTCGTTGCTATCAGCATTGGGCTGCAAACAGTTATTAACCCTTTCTAACTAAGAGTTGCCTACGAGTGAAGAAAAGCAAAACAGTCACAATCTCCAGACTTTGCATTTCCAGTATGCTTTGAGGACTAATAATTTATACTGCTTTATAAACCGCAGCATGGCCAAATTGCAAAACGCTTGATTTTTACACAGTTACTGAAGTCCCTTGCTCATCTGAAGGCAGGCTTTAATAAAATAAGGGTGTCTCTAGTTTGATGAACAAAATGAGGATTTGTTTTCCTGGTTTATTGCTATATTTGATTAAAAACTGGGCTTTAGCTTGGCAACGAGCCCCTGTTTTACAAAACACAGTGCTGCCAACTTATTGCAGCCTAAGGGAAAGATGCAAAACCTGCACAGGCCAACTAGCTGCCAGAAGTGAACAAGGAAATTTAATTGTTTCCAGGTAGGAAAGAGCTGCAGAATCAACAAGTAGCAACAGTGGTGGAACATCAATGAAACCTTTAATGAAACCTACTCTGTCTTCTTGAATAACCTCAATTCTTATAATGGTTAAAAACAAAGATTTTATTCCAGAGAGGAATTACAGTGCCTGCTGTATCCATTTAGTCACATACATGTTTGTTCTTTTTCGGCACCTGTCTCCCTGCTCTGAAATGTTAATGTACTCACTTCCTCACCGTTTCAAACACTTAATTGGCCAGGCAGCTCTTTCATTGGATGGCTTCTTCCCCGCTCTCCTATCATTTTATTCTTTACTAGTGTTGGTTGCCTGGTAACTCTAACACCTCTTTCATTCCCAGTAATTTTATATCTTCCCCCCCCCCATTTAGTCATAAACCCCATCATTTTTCTCCTGACTGGTATATTCCCTCTCCATCTGTGCCTTAACATCACAAAATGTTGAAGACAGTCAAGTGACCAAAATGTCAATCACAGGCTGGGCTTTGTGTTTGACTTGGATTAGAATCATTTTTAGTAATCTTTTCTGTTAACACGAGTGAAGGCTGGCACTGTAGGTGGAGCAGATGACTTCATTTCCTTCCTAAATCCCAAGCAAAGTCAGCTCAGTTTTCTCTATTGATCCAAAAGAGAAGGCACTTGAAAAGAGCATGCTAGGCAACTGGGAAAGCAGAACAAATGAAGGATGAGGCAAAAGACACTTGACGTATTGCCTCTAAGATTGGAAGAAAACCCATAAAAAGTTGCCTTCCCTCATGTTCCTCCTTAGCGTTCCCTTCTCTCACCCCTTACTCCAGGCCTCTCCTCACATTTCCACTCCTGAGCTCCCCAGCCTGCACTCACCTATTTGCAGTTGTGCACAGCACCCTGGGCCACCAGCACATCCAGAGTGGCCCTATTCTGTGAAGTCAAATAAATGTTGAAGAGGCTTTTCTCCCAACCTCTTGCCTCTGGTTCTAGAGACAGAGGTCACTTTAGTCCAGCATCTGCACATAGCGAGGGCTGCTCACCCAAGGACCCAGAGGGAGAATGAATTAACTGTAAGGACTGAGCTAACCTAGGATGAGGAAATCAGGCATTTGCTGGGATCGTGAAACAACCCTAACTGCTATAGTAAAATGTTCCCCCTCTCTCAGGTAGTGTCATCAGAGATTTACTTGCCAGCTAGTTGGATACGGCTTTGGGCTAAGAAAAGTCCCAGTTTGATACACAGGTGTCAAGATAGTACAGGAGCTTAAGGGGCTTTTCAGCTTGCCAGCTAAATGAGGCTTTTGGCTGCTTAGTCTGTACAAGGACTATTTTCAGGGAGCAGATACATGCTTTCTCTATAAATGATACTGGGAAGAGTACGGGTTTCTCTTCCTTTCCATTCAGGAGCTGCTGCAGAGAGGGTCACTGCAGGCTTCATCTGACTGCCTCATTGCCTCTAAGCTGCTGTAAGATCCTCTGTATGGGTAGGAAACTGCTACTAAATGCTGAGCATGGGCTCTTGGGACTAATACAGAGGCATAAGGAGTCTGTTCAGATAATTCTGGACTTCAGTTTGCAGAGGAATCCCATTTTGAGAAGGCTTCATTCTACGGTTTTTCTTTCTCAGATACAGATGATCTTGGATTCCCCATCATCTGAAAGTGGCTGTAGTTGCAACCCTGCCCTCCCAATGTACAATGCATGAAATAATTAGCTTGGCAAGAGGATACTTCCAGTGCCTTTTGCACAAGTGAAATCTCCATTTGGGGATATGCTCTCCACTATCAGCCCAGAATGGGCCAGCCGTGGTTTAAAGCAAGAATTTGAAAGTATTTCCTTTCAAGTATGTTAATTAAACTCACATTACAGAGATTCACAATTTGAAATAAATGACTGACCTGCTCTTAAAAAAAAGTCCTTTGTCTGTGTAATCAAAGTGCCACCTCTCTGCTTCGCACATGAGATTAGTGTCAGCAGGTATGCAGTAGTTTACAGAATATGCTGTGATAGCTGCACGTCCAGCAACAATTGGACACATTATCCCATAAACCAGTGCAATGGGGAATGGAAAAGAGAGGCTTACAGACGAACAACCAAAAGTTCTTATGTGATCATATTTTTTCCTGTTTCTGTGTTTTGAATAAACTCCTCCCTAATGGAGGAAAAAGTCAGGATAGCAAGGCAGAGGGTACACAAATATAGCTGATCTATGGAGCAAAGCCAAAACTCACAAAGCCTGGCATGTGTTTCTAAAGTACTTAGCACAGCAGAGCTCCACGGGGACTCAGGAGCTATCATGATCCAGCGATAAATAATAATAATAGGAGCATCAGGAGATGAATACAGACAAGCTATACATTCTAGAAATCTGTCCCAAATGAACATTTCCCATCAAAAACAAAGCATGTGACTGACCTTCATAGCTTGATTCAGTGCCAAGCAGTGTGGACTGTTGTCTGACGGAACAGGAGGTGGTACAGCAGTGCAATGAGCCTTCTCCATCAGCAGGGCTGTTTCTCCAGGACAGGCTTCCCTAGTATTGGACATACCAGGAGCAAAGCGTTTATTCATGTATTGAACATTTCATCTAATGGCCCAGCCAAACATATCTTTACTTAATCAGCGCAGGCTCTTTACTGAAAAGGAATATGATGAGCCTTCCCAAGCTATGTGGTTCAAGACCCAAAATGCATTATTAGCACTTGTTTATTTTCAGCCTCTTTACTAAATTTCTCAGTCAAGTTATTTTTTTTTTCTGATTTCAAGTTATAACAAGATTTTGATTTAAGGGAGGTTGAGCTGAGTTTCCTTGCCTTTAAGTCCCCTGTCAGAGCTGTAGTGGAAGCAGTATCCTTCAGGATTCCCACGTGAGCCCCACATCATGAGAATGCTCTCCATCCACTCTGTCCACATGCACAGCTCAGGCTTGGTGTTCTTTTCTAAAAGTGAAAGGTCAGTGGAGAGAAACATTTTATGCTTATGAGAGAGTAGCCTTGAGAATGGTCTACACCCTGGACAGAAAAAAAGTCATCATTTCAAAACGATATGGCAGGGGAGTATCAATGAAACAGAAGCTTGAAGAGCGAAGCTGATGTTTTGTATTGCTCACAGATCTTCTCCTTCTCATTCCTAGAGGCCGTTATGGCAGATCAAATGTCTCTGCTCTCTGATCGATTATAGAGGAGGACATAGTATTCATCACACATTTATCTTCCAGTATGAGTCTCATTTGTTAAAATTCATGCATCTGTATTTTTATAGCCATTGCTTACAAGGGTTATCAGTGTATTTTTAAATCTTTTTTAGTCTGTCTATGGGAAAAACAGGGATATTGTACATCTGTACCTGCTCATTTTTCCTCTCAAAGATCTCAAGCCCCTGAAGTCAGGAGACACTGACCTTTTCATCTGAGAATACTACTTCTCTGAAGTTTGACTAGGTTTCACTGTTCAAGTGGATGGAGTGGAAGTGACTACATATGGCTTTTGTTCCGCATACTAACTATACCATCTCCCATGAAACAACTTATCTCAGTGACATCCAGAATATAGTTATTTTTAGGAGCCCTAGCCCTAGGACTTCAGTGAGTTGGATAGATAAACACTGTGATAAACATACCAATGAGTCCATGGGGATGTCAAAATATCATCGTCAAGTAGGAGGAAAATTCATCTATGAAGCTACAAAAATGTTGCAGATCATCCAGTCGAAGAGTCAGCATAAATCAACTATTTCATGTGTTGTCTGACAAGAAAGTGATCTGCTTGCATTAAATCTATTTCTAATTTGTAATGTGAGAAAGATGCTAAAGGATTACATCAATTCCTATATTCCTAAAAAAGCTCAAATATTTAATTCAACCTCCCCTCATAATTTTTACAGCACTCAATCCATATAGTAAATATTTAGAAGAAAGTTTCTAAATGCTTAGTCCAGACCTATCATCCCTTCATTCTCTCATCAGTAAGATGCCAAAGCTGCAGTGTACAGTTATAAGGTGTCTTCCTATGTACATAGAAATTGAACTTAACCTCCAACCTCCTGTACAAGATTCAGGTAAGAATCCTTACCCAGTAGGTGGTGCTAGGTGATGTATAGAAGGGGTTGGGTCTGGTTAGAGAAGTTGGGAAAGGGGTTGAGAACAAAATTGGTTGAGATACACGTTGGGAAGAAAGTGGACTTTAATCTTGGACCCTGGCACCTCACCTAGACCCCATTTTCAAAGGTTAATATCCTGCCATGCAACATAGGTCAGTCTCTGAAACCATCAATCACAAACGCTCGATGCCCCTCACGAGTATGAGTTCATCCATTTGTTGGCAATGGATTTTGTGTTATCAAGTGGCAGATTTGTTACAATGACTCCTGTTCTCGTGGCTCCCTGTGCACAGAAGACATTACCTAAGAATAATTTCAGAAAATTCTGTGGCTTATGCAGAACCCTTCACATTTCGTAAATTAAGATACATATGAGTTACTGCAGGAGAAAGCCTTAAAAGCAGAGAAGAATAATCAAGAAACTATACAAAATATTAAACAGATCAGCAAACAAGCAACAAGAGAGCAATTGTGAACTATCCCATTATTCTCAGGAGGATGGCCCAATTCCCACCAACGCTATGGCCTTAAAGTACTCTGTGAGTGATCTTGCTAATAAGGTCAAGCACAGCTTATTATTCTAACACCTCTACCTTTTCCAGCACTGCTCTTTCTCAGCTTAGCAATGTGACTTAAATAACTGTGGGACTCCATACAGGAAGAAACAGCACTGAGAGAGATTTTTCTAAACTGATACTCCTTCCTTCCGACTTCATTACTGTTCAAAGTATTAAGAGACACAGAAGTATTTCTGTTCTAAACATGGAAGAAGAATCAGATATTCAAACTGTTAAGTTCACACACTGAAGAAATAATTTCTGCTTCATCAGTAAGCATCAGAATCAAAACAACTATTAAAAAAACCCATAAAAATAGAAAGAGGACTGCACAGGTTATACTAAAAACTATTTACAGGAGTTGCAGGGCCAATAATAGTGATTTTCCCCTAGATTTTCTGGTATTTCCATAATAGGTGGATACTGGAAAATAATCTTTTTTTTTTTTCCCTTCTCCTGTACTTAGAAAGGGTGAATATAACTAGCACAATAGCCCTACACTAGACTGATGCTGACCTCACGAGAGTCAGGGTGTACCTGACAGGAGAGACACTCAGTGAAGCAAACAGAGGCAAGGCCAATACCAATCAACTTGGTTTGATGAGAAAGAAATCTCAGCAGACAAATCAGTGCTGTCTAGAATCGGTGAAATAAAGAAGGTTTCATTTATTAAATGATGATAGATGAGAAAGAGTCTTCATGCAGAGGGCCATCTAATATGGTTCTCCAAAGACCTGTTCTTGGATCAGTGAAATTCACCATCTCTGCCGGTCACTGGAAAGGAAATACGTATTTCCATGACAAACTTCGGATGCACTCACTGAAAATTTTAGAATAATTACGAGGAAACAAGGGACAAGTGATTTATGTTTAAGAACATGAGTGTAATAACTGGTCCACAAACCAGGATTATTAGGCAGGATTGGGGAATAACAAGATCCCAGCTGAAAAGTGATTTCAGTTCTGGGATTCACACTTAAAAAGAATTTTTGAAAAGAGTTCAGCAAACAATTACAGGATTGATTAGCAGCTTAGAAAACATCCCTTTTAGCAAGAGATTAGGGTAACTTAGTCTACTTAGTTTACCCTAAAGAAACCACAAGTAAACCTTGATGAAGTCAACAAATAGCTGCTAAGAGAAAAAAAAAGCCTTGTTACAGTAGTTATCTATGCAATCTAGCAGTGAAAAAAATGCCAAGAGTTTGATTAGAAGCTTGAATAAGACAAACTGGATAGAGAAATAAATAAATTGTGATGGTAATCAGCAACTGGATTAAGCCACCAAAATCCCTTTAAGATTTTTCATTCCTTGAAATCTTTAAATCAGAATCCTTAGATACATGTAATAGCCCAAATGAAAACAATGAGCTGTAATCACAGGTCACTAGCGAGGATTATATTATCTGTGTTATAAAAACCAGATTACATGATCACAGTAGCATGTGTTCCCTATTAAACCCAAGAATATGAAAGGTAGAACTTCAATATTCAACCACGTTGTATTGCCATTTGTAAACAAAGTAGTAAGGCTGTCAAGTGTTGAGAATAATCAATTGAAATCACACCTTGCTTATTCTTTGGTTTTGTTGAGTGACATCTTTTGCTGTTTCATTACCAAGATTTGACAACTGTCAAAACAGCCCTAAGACACTATGACTGCATATTACAAATTTGAAGGATGCCATACAAATTGAGAAATGCATATTAAAATCTATTAAAATAGTTATTTTCTTCTTCAAAAAGTATTCATTTTCTTTCTATTCAATGAATGAAGATTTGGTTAATGCAAATTACAAGAACAAGGAGGAAAATAATATAACATATTTTAATGCCAAGCCAGTTCCTGGTTTACTGTCTGGTTTCAGATGAATTCTTCACACACTGCACCTTACCCCAGCATGACAAAATCCCAAAAGGCAGTGAAGTCTGTTATTTACTGCAGACTCACAGGTAGCTCCCAGAAAGTCTGTCCCACCTGCCCACATACCTCACTGATACATGCACAGATCACTGAATTTCTGCAATAAGGATTCTGCAAGTCCATCTTTTGTAGAAAAAGCATCTCTCTGACTTCAGCTGGAGCAGATAAAGCGCTGTTAACAAACAGCCTGGTTCTACACACTTCCATTCTCTACATGTGTTCAGGATGGGATATTGTAGAACTAGAAGACTGCTGTTATAAAGTTTCTGCTGTTCTTCAGAACAAAGGCAAAAAGCAGG
The DNA here is from genome assembly GCA_032273925.1 of Rhynchotus rufescens. NCBI lineage: Eukaryota > Metazoa > Chordata > Aves > Tinamiformes > Tinamidae > Rhynchotus > Rhynchotus rufescens. The sequence goes on from JAVCKT010007701.1 coordinate 14,541, forward strand.
ACAAATGCTTTCTCTAGGGTGCCCATTCTCATGAGTTTAGCTATTTATTTAGGGATAGTATCTGAGAGAGATTCGTGCATTTGGAGTCTTGATTACAATATGTCCCTGGCTACATTTGTTTCCAGTAAGAAAAAAAAAAAAATCAGTGAATGTGACACTGAAAAATCAGTGAACAGGTGACAATTCCATAGAAATGTCTATAGGAAAGAGTGAGCCTGGGCTGAGAAAAATTCTGCTCACTGTTGCGATGATGGCAACACTAAAATAAGGCTGGTCATTTGTATTAGTTAGCAAAGGTTTAAACCGACTTCTCCAGAAAAGGCTCACATAGATACCAAATACGTGTGGACTGATGGTAGATAAAGTGGGGTTTGCACATTTTGCCTGTTTATGCCTCAACATGGATTTCACTGCCTTAGCCATCCATCTTTGTTTCTTCCCACCTAGATTTCTACAGCCTCTCTTTGTCCCCGCTCTACAAGTCATGACATCCAGACATCAGCTCACCTTCAGAGAAATTGCACTAGCTCCACCTTCAAACACATCCACAGCTTCCTCATTGAAGTTCAATGTGACTCTTTTATTGCAGTATATCCTACTTTCTTCCTCATCCAAGACATCCTTTTGCGCTATCTCTTCCCCATTCCACTCCACCTTTGTTCTCTCACATGTTCTCACTACCTCTGGTTTCAGAGCTTTCAGCTCGGTTCAGATCTTTCTCTGAAGCACCCAGCTGATGCTCTCAAGACTGCTGATTCTCTGCTTTTCAAATCCCTAATGGAAAGATGTTTTCTCCTTCCCCTAGCCAATATTTAATTATCTATCTGCCTCCATAATATGTAGTATGAAAAAAAAACAAAAATCACTGAAACAGAATAAAAATTATTTCAAGCCTCCAAATCCAACATATATAGGACTAAACGTATGTTTTCACTAGATGTTGTATATTTTAATGCTCTTAAATATGACATTATGAAGCAGGAAATACATTATTGATACACAAAGACAGGAAGCTCCCACCTGCAGTCCAAGACAAAAGAATTTCCCGCTCGAGATGCTCATAATAGCAACTTCCCATAGTTCTCTTATAGCATCAGCTATATTTTTACACAATTTTCACATTCCAATCCTAAGGGCAAGCAAAAAGTAAGGAAAGAGGAATCATGAATATAGCTTACCATGGGCTTGTTTTTCCAGGAATTTGGAAACCCTGCTTTGAAACACCTTGTCTAGCTGGTGTATTCTCGTCAAATGTATTTTAGATTGTCCAACAATAATAAAGCATTTCAAACTTCATGTCATTTCACTTTCTATTCTGAGAGGTACAACTTCTACAAGATACTTTCTGCAGAGTAAAACTGACCGCATTACAATTTCCCCACATATTAGACAACCTTTACACACTCCCTAATTTAAAAATTGCTGAAACAGAGCTGCATGGGAGTAAAGCTGAAAATAATCCTTTGTAATAGCTACTGTTTAACAGTGAAAGTCTAATAGCTACTGTTTAACAGTCAAAGTCTTTGAATTCTATTCCCATTGCTGAGGATTCAACTAAGGTCTCTCATTGTTTCGTGTATATTTATATGCATGCATAAACATATACATGACTTGCATTTTTGCAATTGATCAAGGACATTTCTATCTGATGTTTGAGAACATTATTCACGAGACACCTAGTCAAGGATCATTTCAGTGTTATGCCAAATGCAGAAGTGATGATCAGGGAGTCACTGGCAAGGACTGAAAGAAGAGCTAGCGAATATCAGTAAGACTTTGGGCAACAAATTCAGTAATTGATGGGGCTGGGGAATTCTGAGCCAGGTCAGAAGAAAATCAAGAAGCTTGGGAAGCACAGAATAGCTGAGGAAATGATAGAGAATAGGCAGCAAAAGGGAAAAATCTCCAAACACTAGAGAATAGGCAAATGCTAAGAGAGCAGCCAAAATCTTTCTATCAGTGGGAAACCTTTTTTTTTTTTTTTTTTTTTTTTTTAAACCTGAGCTGCCAGAACATTCCTGCTCAGGGCTCAGGAATTATTGTGGCAGCTGTGCTCAGACAAGTAAGGCCATAATGGCTGCTCTTCAGATTCTCCTTAAGGCGATCCTGCTAATATTAGCTGTTCCCAATAGCCAGAGAGAAAGAAATGCCTTTTCAAACAATGTAAGTTCAATGTATTGCAGAAATCACTAAATTAATTCTGCAGTGAAATCTCAGTGACCCTTGATTAGTTATAATTTCCACATGTCCACATTGTGCATCTTACATCTGCATTGTGTCTCTGCCACATGGCCCCTCTAAACAAATCTGAAAGGCTTTCACAGATCAAGGCCCGGGGGAACCAGTTAGAATTTCTCTCCTCTTTGCAGGATGAAGCAATGTTGTTTCCTCACTTAAGGTTCACTTAAGCTCCTGGTATACACAAAATTATACTCACACCAGGCTGTATATTGGCCACACACTGGCCAATATCCATTGCTGCAGTGTCCTGGGAGATGAGGTCTGGCCTAGAAAGCTGTCTGCATGGGGAATAGAAGCACTTTTGCAACCAAAGAACAAAGCTCAGACTCTCACATGTGAGTACAGGGCTGATGCTACGAGGCTAATGCACAGATGGTGAGCCTGTGACCACACTGTCTGGGGCTTTGTGCTCACCAGACCTCACAAATTTGTGTCTGGCAAATCTGGGATTGGATGTCCTCAGGAAAAAAACCTCATGTTAGAGGATGATGAATGTTGGTGATGCAGCAAATAGCATTCTTCTTTCAAACACTTTCTCTCTTTATGCTTTCTATGAGCAGAGTACCTATACGTAAGGTATACTGAGCTGTCACTCCAGTGCTTTCACTCGAGCACTTCTGTAGGTGCAGGAATCCCCATACTCAGAAATGGATCCATCTCCAGGATGATGTATGCCATCTGTTTAGTTTTGTACTGCAGAACCCTCCGCATGTTAGCTTGGAGAGAGAAGTGGAACTACATCCCACTGGAAAAACAGAGAGGAATGCATTTACACTGAAATTTGCCAAGGCCTTATGGCGTAAAACTCAAACTCAGCAACAGCACAGAAGTGTTAAAGGTCAGAACAATAAACAGCATTAATAGCACTTCTTTTCCAAAGACAGCTTTGCTAACTGAACTGCAGGGCCTACATTCTGCTGATAGGCTAAGTAATCACTTTTGGGAGAATACCATTTACTGCATCATCAACCACACTTCCTGAAATAGCCTCTGCTTCCTTGGAGGCTTTGCATCTGATCATATACATCTTGCACTGACTTCCGAGAATAGACTGTGGAAAAAATGTGGAGCCTTTCCCTTTCACATTGCTCTGGTCAGAAATATTTAGCACACTAATAACCTTCCTAGAGGACATTATTTTGCTATCAGTCAATTATAACAAAGTTGCTAGCTAGCTGATCTTCACCTTTGTGAAGACTGTCCCATAGCATTAGCCTGCAAAGACAGATGCTGTGAGGGCAACAATTCACATAAGCCTCGGTTTTCAAAGATTTGCCAAACCAGGAACATGACAAAAACTCTGCTTGTTGTCAAAGACCTTAACTGAACTCCTTCACACATTGCTGGGACAAATATTAAAAAAGGCAACTGCTTTTCTAGACGGTCTGGTTTGCTCTATAAAATTAGCACTCACAGTTTTCCTCTTGCAGTTCAGCTGTAAGATCAGTTCTGAATAGCTGTGCCTCATGCTATCTGGCTGCCGCACTAAGCAGGCAATTAGAGGCACAAATTTCCCCATTTGCTCCCATACTTCATTTTTCAAGCCCATAAGCATAGATAGGATGGATCAACAGTGTAGAGATACACTCTCAGGGGTAGTTAGATGCACACGTTTGATTTGTGCCTGTAGCACATGGAAGAATTCAGTTAAAGGAGAGCTTTGGCCATTTCTGTGGGTTAAATGCAGTGGCTCTAGTATTAGCTATATATGTAAGGGGCAAGAAAAGGTAGCTATGCACATATGCACATATCCTGGAATACAGATGGTATGGCCAGTTGATCTGGATAGTGTATAGCTGTGTAAGAAGAATGTAAGGACGAGGCAACAGTCCTAATGTAGACACATAAATTGAGCATGTTTTGCTGCTTATGGTCACTGGATGGCATTTCTTTTTTGAATGTTAGCAAACCAAGATCTGAGAGTAGTCCGTGAAGTTTAGGATTCTTTTTATATTGTTCAATAATTCAGGCTCCAGTTCTGCTCTGATTTGACTCAAACTCAAGCAACTTTCTACTCACGCAAATTTTAACTACAAGCATCATCTGGTCTACCTGTTTGGGTTGTGACCTTCACTAGTCTTTGACTATCTAACCATTACATGGCAGTAAGAGGATGTTAGATACCAGCAGCTCTGCAGTAAGAGCTTCTGTCCAGTCTCTTATCCCCAGGAATGGTGCCCTTGCGCATAAACCAGATCTAGGTCACTGCTTGTTCAAAATCTTCACATCATATTCTTTTGTTTGGCCATCAGAATTAGGACACATTGGGATTCTGGTAGAAAAAGTAAAGGACAAATTAAAAGTGAAAGATGCCCGACTGCCTACTTTGCAATTCTTAATATCTGCCTGAAAAGAAAGGGTGCTCCTCTCCTCTTCTCTTCTCCTCCCCTTCCCTCCCCTCCCCTCTCCTCTTTTTCTCCTCTTTTTTTCCCTTCCTTTTTCTTTTATTCCAACCTACTCTTTTCAATAGAGGAATCATCCTTGCTGTTTTCAGGCCAGTGTGAGAAAATGCAAGAGCCTACCCGGAACACCAGGCTTGCTTGACGAATTTTAACTACTATACAGCCTGCAGATGGGCTGTCAACAATTGATTTTGAAGATAGCAAAAGTGTTTAACAAACTTTATCTTTCAGCAGCATTCCCTTTCTCTCCAGGGCAACTGCAGTGTTCTGCAAATCAGAACACCCATTTTTAATTAACATACAAAATGAAAACACTGAGAATGATGATAAATAGTTTTGATTTCCCCTATCCTGTCTCCTTTAGCCTCCATAGCTAAAGCCTATAATTAGCACTTCAATATCATCTTTACAAATAAGAAAGAAACCAATATGTTATAAACAGAACACTCATTTGAATTTGAACAGCTGTTCTGTTTAACCGTTTACTTGTTAAAATTCTTTATCAGCAAACATTTGTGTGAAAAAGATGTTGCTCATACACATGTAAGGAATGCTTGTCATAGAAACACAGTCACTTGCCTGCAAACATTCATGTTCACCATTCTTTCCTGATTGTATGCTATTCCTGGGAAATTCACTCTGCCCCTCACTAACCATTCCTACCTAAGCAGTCGGTAAGTATCGAATAGCCCAATAGGACCAGATGATCAATCACACAATCCATACACAATAAAGTGTGTCGTATCTCTAGAGCACTCGTAAGTAAAGGAGCTCTCATGCTAAAAAAAGTATTGACTGCAACAAATGAAGAGATCACAAGAATATGTATGGAAGTAGCCACTTCTTCTTGCATATGATTTTGTTCCCCTTTTCTTCCTTCTTAGGATATAACTATAAATGAGAAACTCCCAAGCAAAGGATTTCAGATGCTCTCTGCTTTTCTTTTCCAGTCTTTCGGAAGCTCTGCCTCTTCTTTTCCCTGTACATGGACAAAAGGCTGTGGCACAGAGCTTTACATATGATTTGGAAATAAATAATGGATGATTGACTAAGCTGGTGACAGACTGTAGCAGCAGCAGCTGTGTATGCTGGAAGCTCTTGCAGCTTGGGAATGCTCATTCCAGCTGAATGACAGCAGTTAGGGATCTCTTCTCCCATTCACAAGGGCTTTATACCATTTTCATTACAACCTATTTTGGGCCCATTTGGAAAGAGGTGCAGCTTCTGCTTTGCGTCTGTAACTATTTGTAATGGGCTCAATCACACATTTCTTGCACAACCAGCAGTCACATTAAAGTCAAGCACAAGGAGAGCTGGATTGAGGCCTTAGGGCATTTACTATATTCAAAATTGATTTCTATTTTTGAACTTGTATAAGCCTGAGCCCTTAAAGTTGCAGTGGGTAAAAATCTCACACAAAATCTCACAGTTTGTGCTACAGCAAATTCACATTCAGCTGATTCCTTAGCTCTCCTCAGTAGAGTTTCTAGATTCTTTAGTGTTGTCCTGAAATCTGAGGAATCTGTGATGAATATTAATATATCTGCCTGTACATTAATTGTCCAATTGGGCAGAGACAAACTCTGAGAGCTAAAGGAAGGTCCAACTATCTCACAAATATTTGTCCAATATCTTTCTCAATATTAACAATTTCACTGCAAAACCCACCTTCCCATTGTCAACAGGACCATACAAACACAAATTTCTTCAGGTAAGCTGTAAGCAGGAGTTTGGTTATGGTTTCATGAGTCACAGATCTCAAAATAACACTACGAAACATGTGACCCCTGCATAGTAATAATAATTGTGCAACATGAACATATGCTCTTGGAACGTGCTAAGGAAATCTCAATGCGGAGGAGGAAAGACAGGCACACCCAGGCATTTTTAGACACTCATGGCATCCAGGGGCATCCAGACACGCACAGCCCAGCTAATACAGAACAAGGTAAGCACAGGAACTCGGTGGATAAAAACTCACCTTTGCACAAAAGGCAGGCACAACTAATACTGACCAGCAGTGGTTCTGGCAGATAATGAATTGCCTTCATTTCATCTGAATGTGTCACATTTCACAGTCCAGCACATTTATATGATACAAAAACCTTCTCTTCCTGATGCTCTGCATTTCCTGTCAGGTTCTCAAGCAGAGTATCAACCATTAGAGGGGCAGACCATCCCAAGGCTGGATGTGGTGTCAAATGGGCCTCAGGTAGCAGATATTACATCTGGACACTGAGTCATGTATAACTAAAAAAAAATGTTAAAGGCATCTCTCAATTACAAATCTGTCTCACTTGGAAAGGCAATTGTTTCTCATGTTTTCCTTCAAAAAACATTCTCTTTGAAAAAGAGACAAACACACTCCCTTTCCAGAACGGTCTGCGTGGTGTCTCTCTGCCTGACATTGTGCTGCTGCTTAAATATTTTAGCGCTGCCAACGAAGTACTGAGCTTCTCCCTAGGTGGAAAGAGTTGATGGGCTTAACTGACCTTTGCCAGTCACCCTATACAAATCTGACAGCAGCTTTAAATTCTCTAGCTGAGGATCCAGGTCTCAGCTGAGGGGTATTGCTTGACACCAGCATGGCACCTAGAAATCACCCAGACATTTCTGCTACCCCTGTGCTGGGACTCCCATGGTCATGGCATTCCTCTTCATACTCACCACAAATCTATCCTATGCATGTTCAGGGGCTCAGGCAAGCTCTGAAAGAGGGAACCAACATGAGCTTCCAATCTCACTTTGCTGGAGATCATTCTTTCGCTGCTTCTACAACTGATCTGAAGAACTAAAAATCTGTGACAATCTTTCTTCTTCTGGCAAAGTCAGAGTTCTAGCATAAGGGACACACTGTACTTGTGAATTCTCCTGAATAGGATTCAGTACCTCTGAAGTTTCTTTCTTCTGAAAGAAACCTCTGAAGTTACTTGAACTTGCGTTTTGTGATGTAACTGATAGATATAAAAGACTCAGCAGGAAATTTCCTTCCTTAATTTTTAGGTTCTACACATTCCATGACCGATATACACATACACCCCCCTCACTGGTTTTGTAATTTTTAGATCACTCATATTTTGAGCAAGATCTGTAAGCAAGCTATATTATAGAGGCAAATAAAAATGCAAAGCACCCATCCTTGCGAAAGCAAGGCCTCGCAAGGGTGTGCTTGGTAGGGCACCTGGAAATTAAAACACCTGAAATCACTTCTTTTCTGAAATCTTGCAAGTATTTTCAAAATTATCCACACTGCCAATGCTTTTATGATGACTGTGATGCCATTTGCTTTTCCTTAAGGAAAGGTGGGTGCTCAGGTATGTCTGTACTGCAGCGCGTGCAGAGCGCAGCGCGTGCCAAGTCTGTTAGCCTAGAACCAGCCGAATCCCACCAGCACGGCACAGAGCCCCAGCTCACCAGCCCTGCTAACAAGGAATCATCCAAATACCACTTGCAGGCCTGCCGACATGCCTCCATGTGGAGCTGTGCTGCACAAGATAGCCCAGTTCATCCAACGCAGCGCCACGTGCCATCACACCAGGCTAGGCACGGCTCAAAGAGCCACTCCGATCTCCATTTTAAAACGTCTCTGTGGCTGCACAGGATAGTTTGAATAAAGCATACCACAACTGCAGGGTAAACATGCCCAAGCAACATGGGTTCTGGAAAGCCACTGCACAAAACACTGTTAAGAGAACAACAACAACAAAACACTGGCAATATTTTCAGCCATCTTCTAATTTTTAAGTATGCTATTTGGATGCTTTGGGGAAAACCCAGTATTTGCTCTATGACACAGTGCAGACACTGTGTTTGGCCTAACAAAGCTACACCCAGCACTGGTGGCACTTCTCCCTCTTCCCATCTACAAGAGGAGAGCCACTCACCGCTGCTTTCCCCAAATCGGCCTGGGTTCAGCATCTGCTGGTTCGTCAGGAGCAAACAGGGAACCCTGATCTAGGGAAATCCAAGTCTCCGGAACAGCCAGTGCTGGGAATGGAGGAGCTGCTGAGCCCCCCACTTCTGCTGCCCTTGTGCAGGGGCCGCAGCAGCCCTGCTTGTGGGGCATGCACGGTACACAAGCCAAAGCACACGAGGGGCCATGGAAAGACAAAAGCACTGGTGGGACTCCTCAACAAGGGTACGGAATGGGAGACCTGAGGGAGAAGGGGAGAGGGATGAAGGGGGACAGGAGACCTGGCATGGGGTGTGTGGAGCACAGAAGGTCCATGGCTGCCCCGGCTGAGGGGGTGCGCGAGGGAGCCCGGGCGCGGCCGTTAACGGCCGGCAAGTGACCGTTACACGCGGCGGGAGCGAGGTGACGCGTCTCGCCAACGGCCGGCAGGTGACCGTTGGGGGGGG
>JAVCKT010007702.1:8954-19966 GCA_032273925.1 Rhynchotus rufescens
GAAGGAAGGAAGGAAGGAAGGAAGGAAGGAAGGAAGGAAGGAAGGAAGGAAGGAAGGAAGGAAGGAAGGGGAACAGCGTATGACAGAAAGATGGAAGAGGGGAATTTTCTCTTATTTCACCTTGAAACAAAAAGCATATCCTTCACTGAAGGTTTTTAAAAAACATATGTGAGGGGAAGAACAATGGACACTTCATTGCTTTAGTGCCAAGGCTTGGACTGGATCATCTTTCGAAATCCCTTCCACAAATGCTTAGAATGTTTTTTGATACTTTTCTCTTTCTGGGTACTTTTGACTCTAAAGAGTTTATGTTCATAAGAGGCATCAGAGTGAGAGCACTGGAAAGCCAGGTCTCTCCAAGGTCTTGCTCTTCGTGGCTCACTCCAGTGGCATCCCCAGAGGCGACAAAGGCAATTCCTATGGGGGCTTGGGGAACTAGTTCCAAATTCGAGAAGTTCCCAAGGCCATTTTATTGCCTGGCCACACCAAAGTGTTTGCTTGCAGAAGGGAAAGACCAGAGGAGGACATGTCAATACATGGTCATTGAGCTGGCTCAGCATGACTGTAGAACACGAGTGTAAGTCAGGGTTAAGGTTCTTTACTGGAGCCACTGCCATTCTATTTTCATTATAGACCTAATCTGTAGTTTAACTTTAGCACATGGATGCCATTATTTGGATGTCCAGTTTCACTTAGCTTGGGATTTAAAGCACAGGATTGGACTGAGGGTTGACGTGCCAGATTTTGTCAGCCTGAGCTCAATGCATAGCTGTGCTTCACACACATCTATTTCTCCTATTAGCACAGTAACCAGTCCATATAATGCCATGGACATCCCAAGAGGACACATCTATCTCCTTACATCTCTTCCAGGTTCTCATGTTTCTTCTCTCACTTTTGAGCCATGGAAATGGATAAGCTTTACTATTGCAGGACTCTGGAAGGAGCCAGCTGGGCAGGATGGATGCAGATCCTTGGGGTAGTACAACTACCTTTCCAACCTTCCTTTCCAACTCAGGTTGTACCTGGAAGCTGAAATGGAGGAAGTCCCCCAACTGGCACAGCTGGCTTGTATTCTTTACAGCAGTTCTGTTCCTTCAACACAAACTGATGGGTTTTTCCCATTCAGGCAGGAACTCAGCAGTGGCTTTACTGGACTATAAAACAACTTCTTGTTGGACTATAATCCCATCCTCATTTACTTTTAGAGACTTCTGCATTGCGTTTCACATGTATAATGCAAATGCTTAAAAATGCACATTAATTACAATTTAAATTAAGCACACAAAAATCAAGACCTGATGATCGGTTTTATCAAATCAGGCTGTGTAAGATTAACAGCTATTACAAAATAAATGGAATATGTAGATAACTCTTACCATTTCAGTAGCTCATCTGAAAAGGCATTAATTCAAAAGGAACACACTGAGCATACCAATGGAGACCATGTCACTAACAATCCGTTCTCCTCCTTTGTCTTCTTTTTCACCAGGCTGCTGCCATAAGCACCCCAAAAGCTGAAATTTCCTGATTTAATGACAGTCTGGCATTTCCTACCCTGAACATTTTGTCTTCTCTTTTGCTTACCTAATTACAAGCTTTTAGTAATGGTTTTCACTAAGAAGTAAGACAGCCCAAAATAATAAAATAAAGAATTTTATGAATAATGCATATTTTACTCATGTCTGGGTCTCTTCTTTGCTATTTTTTAAGCAGAACAACAACAACATTAGCAGAGGATGTTGCAATATCCCTTCCTGTGTAGGATGTCAGAAGAACATTGCAGTTATCTCTGTGACCTTTCTGTGACCACCTGCCAGAGTGGCACTCAGAGCACTCTGGAAAGCAGGATTCAGTCGCCCCGTGCAGAGATGGGGATTACATACAAACCTTCTGTTGTTTCGTGGTCACAGACCTGTAGACTTGTGTGAAACGTGGTAACTTCTCCCTGGCAGGCTTCAGAATCCAGCTCCTAGTCAAAACTGTCTCATTCTACTCAGATAAACGGATAGCTTGGGAATAACTGAAACAGCAAATGGCGACAAATCTACTATTTGCAATTAAAAAAGATAGCAATTTACCCATCTGCAAGTGTAAATGTCTTCTGTTTTGAATAATGTGCTTGGTGATGTGCCCATGGTGAAGAGAGGACTCTTTGAGCAATGTAGTAAATTATTAGTAACAAGTTGTTAAAGTGATCAAAAAGAAAGGTGTAAGCTGCTTTACTGTAAAAATAATAAAAAAATAAAACAAATGAAGTGTTCTTTGAGATACTGATCAAACTAAACAGAAAATCCAATGAATTGAGGATTGACTTAAATGGAAAGCAGATGCTTCTGCTGAGCAAAAAAAAAAAAATATTTTTTCCCAAACCACAGCAGTGCCCTTGAAGATAAATTATTTAATTAAAAACAATCTCCATACTGGTTGATTTGTTATTCAGTAGTTTGGACTAAAATGTGAATATTTTGGAGAATTGTAGCAAACTAGTTATATCTGAGTGGTTTTTTATTTAAATGAAATAAACACAAATATAAAAGAAAGAAAAGAAAGACAAAAACAGGGAATAAGAAAAAGTTCTTACTGTCACTGAAATTATTTATTTGCATTACTTTGGTGCATAACAACACCCGTCATGAAGCAACAGCCCATCATATGAGACACTTTGCAAACACCAAGTGAAAGCTCCAGGTAGATCACCATCTAAATGTAGCCCAGTAGGCAAGGGGCAAATATTGGCTAATGGAAGAGTGCAAGAACACAGTATTTGAGCTCACCTGAGGCAGAGAGTTGTCTCAGGCCACATTCGCCAGCAGTTACTGTAGAAGAGCTTCCCAAAGACTCATGACACCTCCAGGAGAGCTCCCAGGAGCTTCTCCCAGGCAGCGTGACCATAGGCTAACACTCAAATCTCTTCTTGGAAGATGTGGAAGGGGTGGTGGGCATCATCTGAGCCATGCAGAAGATGGTAAGAAGTATTGATCTTGGGAGGAACTTATGCAAGGGATATGTAACAGGGAGGGATGAGGAGAAAGGGAAATTCTAGACACAGTGCGCAGAGAGCTGGGGAAAGATCTCTTTGCTCCGGGATAATGAATGGAAGGCTCCACCAGTTCACACAAAACATAAAAGGTTATTCTTCAGATAAATATAATCCCACTTTCTGGGAAAGATCAAACAGTATGCCCCAAAAAAAAAAAAAAAAAAAAAATGCTAAGATCTGCCTGACACAATGCTAACTCAATGGGATGCATGCTTTGAATCCCTTAGATATCTAGTAGAGGATGGAAATTGTTCATCTCACTGAGCCAAGCTGGAAGGAGCTCTCTAACCAACCCGATTAACCTGTACACAGAAGTTATTGCTAAGGGACAAGCCTGGGAAAGGAGACATAAATTTACAGGAGACATAAATGAATCAAAGCACCACTCTCTACCATGGCTTAGCTAGTCTTTTATTTTCTGTCACTTCCAGTGGATGGGCAGATTTTGCCCAAAGCTTTACTAATTTTTTTCTTGTACTCCAGTAAAAATAACTTATTAACTTGGAAAACCTGCAAAAATTAAACATCAACCAAATGTAGCTAAAATAAAAATAATAGCTAAAAATAGAGGTCTCAAAACAGGGTTTCTGGAGCATATTATACTCCTGTGTAGCAGTAAAGAAACTTGGATGCTGCAAACCTTTTCTTGATATCCTAAGACAATATAATTTATCTTAATTCTTGTTGTCTTTAACTACGTGCTGCCCCCTTGCTTTAGCAAAGCCAGGTTCTTTGGATGCAGAGGACAATAGTCACTCCTAGCTCTCCCTGAATTGCCCCTACTTCCCTGCAGGCTTACCTAGACCCTTCAACCAGAAGACAAGTTTCCCAACAGTCCTTCTGCTGGCAACATGAATGGGAAAATCAGGTGTTAGGCGGGATGATTCACCCACCAGAAATGATTCTCTCTCTCTCTGTTGACTGTATATGGAGTCAAATGGGCTTGCCACTTAAGCCTCTTGCTTAAGTGCCTAACATAAGATGAAAATAGACCTGTGCATCTGTAATCATCTCAGTCTCTAACACATTTTTTTCTTATCCTTTCTTTCACTTCTAGACTTGTAAGATACAGGTTTGTTTAGATGCTTAACACGGAGATTTTGGCCCATGGCTGTGAGAAAGCTGCATGTCATCAGGAGAGCACAACACATCACAGTTTTCAGAAAGCAGAGGAAAAGAAGGAACAAGTAGAGAAGAAGAAGGAACAAAAAACAATGATTCACATTTGTGTGCTTAAAGATTTCAGGATAAAAACATCTACCCTGAATAAAACTGAAAAAAAAAATGCTGTTTATGAGGTGGTATTGTGGAAAAAAAAATCTAATGGTATGAAAGAATCTGTCTTTCAGGAAATAAAGAAGGAAGCCAAAAACACTGAGGCCATCAGCGAGCAAGGCAGGGAAAAGAGGGACAATCTCAGCAGAAGAAATACCAGAGAAAATGAATGTAAGACAACAAATAAGGCAGAGCATGGAATGATATTGATAAAAGTAAAGAAATAATCATAGGATCATAGAATCATATAGGACATGACTGAAAGGGAGTAGAGAAGTCATCTTGTTCCCATCTGATAACCTAAGTACATGACTGTTTACACCTAACTCAGTCCTTATCAATATTTTCTAAACCATTCCTGAAATACTGCAGGTCTTCTAAACCATTTATTCCAGAGCCTAATCATCCTTTAGTTTTTCCTCACATCTTTCTACATTGCTTGTCTACAAAGACATCTTTCCTTTGGAGTACTCCTTAACATATCTTGTACATTATTATTATCTTCTCCCCTCAGACCCATCTTGTATAGACAAAGCAAAGCATATTCTTTTGACTTTTCCACCCAGACCAGGTATTTTGACTCACACGTCCTTCCTGCCCTCTTTGGGGCACTGTGTCTAATTGATATGGTGAAGTGTGGTGCTCCTGAATGGACAAAGCTACAGAGACCTTGAAGGGATGGTGAGAGTGGAGGCAGAAATACTAACTTCTTATTCATGACTACATATCCAAGTGTGGCATCTGCCTTCTTTCATAGCAGCGTAATGCAGATGACTCATATTCATCTTTAATCATCAGCTCCAGCTCTGCAGAACTGCTGCTTAGGCAATTACCTAATTTGTATTTGTGTAGTTGCCTATTACTACCCATGTATCATACTTTGCCCTTATCCTTGTCGGCTTATTTCCTATTTATTTTAGGTTCTTGCTGTAATTGGTCAGGAACTTTTTCAGTTCCAGCCTTGCCTTTCAAAGGACTTGCAGTTCTTCCCTCCCCCATCTTGGATCCTCCACAAGAGTGAGAGTGCCGCCTATTCCTGTGTCAGGACCATTAATGGACATATTGGCTTCTACATGGCGTGGGACAGGACCCTATGAAATCTGCTCAACATATCCTTCAAATGTGACCATGGTCCACTGATAACTATCCTTAGAGCACAATTTTCTAGACAGTTTGTACTTACTACAGTTTTATCTGGCCATATTTTCTCAGCTTGCTCATGAGACTGTCATATGGAACAGTGCCAAGGCCTTGCTGAAGTCACGGGCAGCTCGGTTCTCTGAGTCATCAGCATTTGTCAGCAAATGTCTACCACAAGCGTATCCAGTCTCTTGTGAGCACTTTACGACTGAAGACTTTATCATTACCCACCAGGGCAGTCCAAGCCTGGTTACAGAGAGTACATTGATAAACTCAAAGGCTGTTTCAGTTGCAGTTTGCAAAGAGGCTTACTAGACTGCCATGAAAAGGAAAATGGGAAAAGAAAGTGAATTTATACATGGCTCAACATTTCCTGATTAATATCATATGCCTTTCATATGCCTTTTCTTTAGCAGAATCCATGAATAACCGTATTCATATTTCAGTTCAAACAATTCTCCTTAGATGTTCAGAATCATGTCCTTGAAAGGAGAATCAGGCCTATTTAAACTTACTAGACAAAACCTTGTCTTCTGATTCAGCTAAATAATAAAATAGTTCTTTCTTCAATAAATATTTTCTCTCCACTCCTAGAATTCTTCACCAACAGCATATTTACATCCTGAAACCAGAAGTGCATCCTCAAGGTTGTGTTGACCTTTATTTTTCAGAGTACTTCAGAGAACCAGAGAGATGCAAAAGTCTGCTGGAAACCAAACACAAAAAGCATTCACTACAAAGCTCAGGGTAATTTTCTATATCACTCTGAGGAAATAGATCAGTCTTGAGTATCATAGGTGTCAGTCACTGCCTTGGGCACAACAAGTTGAGGTAATTTAAAGGATATTCAGTATTTGTGATTGTTACAGCACTGACAGGAAACTCATGCTTCATGGAAGCATATGGTGTATGCTTCATAAATCACCTCAAAATGAACCCCTTCTTTGCAAACTAGAGGAGATTCAGCACTTTTAGGTTCTTGGTGAATATCATGATGGCTAGTCAGCACTCGATCATAGCTGCTTCAAGAAACCTTTCTCACTGCTCTGAAAACTAAAACACTGAAATGTGTAGTCTAGCCCTTTTTTTTTAAGGTAGCCAAGGGCTCTTAGTCTTCACATCTTACAATTAAGGTCTCTCACTCCAATAGGGAATGATAAATCATGACAGGGAGAAATGTGAGGAAGAATGGCATGGCAGGCCAATAAATTCGTCACTACAGAAGAGCAGATCCCATTGTACTGAGGGAGCTCATTGCTGAAAAATAGGCAGACTGAGATATTATTTGCAGAGTCTAACAACAAAGCTGACTGAAAAGGTCACACAGGTGCAGGATTCCTCACATCTGCCAGCAAGAGACAGGCTGACCCATACATGAATTGGATCCCAGACAAGCTGTAGAATTTGCATGGACTCAACAGCAAGTTGACCTCCAGGTTACCAGAATCAAATCAATCTGCCACCATAAAGTCCAGGGATGACACTCAATTCCTTAGCTTTCTACATGTTCTCCAAAAGACCTGAGAAGTTAGAGCTCTACAGTGACTTTGCAGGAGGCACATCTATCCTATTAAATCCAACCAATTGCTTTAGCAGGTACTGACAGGGCACACCCACAGGCATGGGGACATGGTATCCATCAGATTCTATTTTACCTATCTCCTCATATTTTATGGTTGTTGCTGGTTACTTCTTCTCAAGCTTGTGTACTTGAGGCAACTTTTTTTGTTGTTGTTGTCTCTGTAAGCATTGCTGAGGGCTGGAATGCTGCTGTTGAATTTCATTATTGGCCATTTGGAGCCAAGAAAATCCTCATAAGGGTGCACCAAGGTTAAACTTGAAGACTTCTTATCCAATTATCCATTTGGACAATGGTCAAGTCCTTGCACAATCCCAAAGAGCACTCTGTTTGCTTATACTGCTAAATAAAAATGGGTCAAAGCTTGTTCTTTTTCCTTAAGGACAGATGGTGAGGTGTAACTTGCACCCATTTGGCTGAACTCTTTTATCTGGGGAAGAAGAAGCACATACTCCTTGCAGAGAACATTTCTTATCTCCCAGACTGTGCTGGCGAATTGTCTGGGGACTGCCAGTTGACACAGGCCAAAATCATGATAGGCAGTAGGCCAGCGGTTAAACAGTAGGGATAATGGCAGGCAAGTACTCAAGCCAATGTGCTGAACTTGTTTAATTTACTAGTATTGATATAGTCTTTGGTGCTGATATGGACGGGACTGGAAATTCAAAGCCCATATCTCTGAAAATACACTGGTATTTAATGAGGAAAAAAATCTGCAGCCTTTCCCTCTCCTCTCCTCTCCTCTCCTCTCCTCTCCTCTCCTCTCCTCTCCTCTCCTCTCCTCTCTTCTTTTTCTTCATCTTTTTTATCCATATACAGGTTTTGGCTAGACCACTGGCCATATTTTGGGCTAACTTGCAGCAAATAGACTGTATGTTTAAAACCAGTATCCCAGGGAATGCCTGTTTATCCCCTGAGATACTGGTTTTAAACATACAGTTTCCTGTATGATGTGGTCACAGAATTGTGACTTCAAAACGATCTTCAAAAAGTAGACTGTATCCATATGCACCAGACTTGAAGGCTCAGCAGCTCCAGGGGTCCAGATAGCAAAGATGACATAAAAATATTTTGCCTTTTTCAAGGAGAAAGGTGCTAAAGAACGGAGAAAGAATGAAAGGATAAGTCAAGCTAAGATCCAAGTCGAAGATCTAGGGGTCGATCAAAGAAGGCTGCAATCATAAAAAGACTCCATCCGGATGTAGGAGTGGATGTAAGAGCACATGGGCAATGACCAAACTATACATTATGCATGGATGTGACCTGCTGGGGCAGAGTCAGGACACACGCTTACTGGTGATTAGGCTAGAGAATACTCTGTCTGTGAACGCATAGTATGTGTTCACACTGAGTCTGACTGCATCTGGGGACAATGGCTACAAGCAATATGAAGTCAGCAGCTTTTTCCCTACCGTCAAGGTCTGTAACCAATTTATAGAAAGAAATTAAATTTATCTGACATTATACTCTCTCGACAGACATAGCTCATCTGTGTTTTTATATGGTCTTACTTGTTCCAGTATTTTTGTAAGAGCTTAAGCTGAGAAGACTGGTTTATGAATCTCTGAGACCATCTTAAAATATTTAAACAGAGAGTGTGTGCACGCGTGTGTGTGTATCTTTTCCAGCCCTCTGAACCATCACCACCCTTCATCAGTGCTTGAGGACAATGAACAGTTGCTTTGCAATTGTTTCTGCCAGTTCTAAACAAATCCAGCATTTCATCAAGCCTTGGAGATTTGAAAACACGTCCTTTTCTAAGTATTCTCTAATTTATTTTTTACTTATTCAGGCTTTAGCATTCACTCTTTGGCACACAACTTAATTGTGGCAGTTGTCAGACCCCAGCTGAAGAAAAAAGTAATAATTCCCATTAAACTGTATAAAACCCTTTGTTCCAGTATATGCTTTGTAAGAAAAAGATGAGCAATAACAAAATGAGGAGTAGTTTGTAAAAGTAACAATACAGAAAGGTGGGTAGAGAACTAGTAGAGATGGAAAAAATGAATTTTGCACAATTGACTAGCCACTTCCAGAATTAATACAGTTTGATAATGAATCCCTGATTGAAATATTCCCTTTTTTTATAGCCATGAGAAATTCTTGAGCTAACAAGAATCAAATCAAAGGACACTGAGAGCAGCAAAAAAATTCAAAAGACACAGTATGAGTGATGCTGATGACCGCTGTGTTTGACAAAGCTAATCACACTCAGGAGAAAAGTAATGGAAGCCATAGACTTAAAAAGAGCACTTCATGCTGTATAAAGTCAACTGCATATTTTATGGAAGTGTCAACATAGAGATTAAAGAGAACATAGACATAACTCATCTGGATTGACAAGAGGATGGGGTACCTGTTTGAAGAGCTGTGCCAGGCATGGTTGGTAAATTAGCTGCAGAATTGTGAGTTTCCCTCTGCTGGGGGTTGGAGACCCTCCTCCTTTTGGCACTCAGGCATGAGCACGTTTGAGCAGGAGAGCAAAACGTGGCAGTGGCTCCTGTGGCTCGGAGCCATGACTGTCATGGAGAGGCCCCACGGCCGCCTGGTGGGCAGGGCTGCCTGAGGAGGGAAGGCCGAGCAAGGAGGTGCTGGAATGGCTGTATATCCGATGAGACAGGGGCAGCTTGGGGAGAGGCAGAGGGATGCAGGCGCACGGGGCCTTGTCCCAGAGTCTCCTGAAAAGACACAAGAGGGGCAAGAGCAGCCACGAGTGGGCTTCGCTTTCTTGCCAATATACTCAGTGTCTTTCGTCCTGAGCTAAACCTGACACTTTAAGTTACTGCCCGTTGTGTGATTCAGTTCCAAGTGCAAAGATAAAAACAAAACCTACCGGGAAAGACTGGACTAGCACCATGCAGAGATGCTCTCAGTCCAGATAGAAAGGGTTTGGGAGTGAGGTGGCTTCCAGAGCAGTGTGAGGTGGCCTGTCTGGCACCACTAAGTTACCCCACAGCTCACAGGGCCAAGCACTGCTTGTGTGCAAGGGCAGTAGGAAGTTCTCAGAGCACTGCTAAAATGTACACCTCAAAGGTGATGACAGGAGTTAGTCTACTGCCCCTTGCACAGCCATCATACATATGGATCATTCCTCTGTAGATACAAAAGGTGTTTAGGAAAGCAAGTGTCTTTATCCCCATTTCATATATGGAAATGTGGAGAGCTGTATGGGAATTGCTAATAGACCCAAGAGACAGCTCCATCCTCCCTTGCACCCAATCCCACCTGCAGAAAACATCCTCAGCTGGTTGACTGGATCCTGCACTTCCAGAGGTAGGATGTGGTTGACCAGCTGTGACCTGTCTCTTTCTCCAGCCCACCCATATGTTGTCATGAAAGCTGGATTTGGGTCTACATGGTTGTGATGAAGGAACATACAGTCTTTAAAGACGGTCTTTAAAGCAGCAGATCTCTCTTACATGAAAAGATCTAGCTAAATAAAAGTATCCAATTTTCTACTTATCACCCTTCAACTGTACAGGAAGGAATGTCTCAACTGTTAATTGCTGAGAGCCCAAGGGAAGTAAGTTGAAGGGAGTAAAAAAGAAGCAGAATCACCAGGATGGGACTTCCAAATACCTTGCAAGCTGTGCAGGCATAACTCCTGCTTACATATGGATCTTGCCAGTGAATTGCTGCCTCTTTTGTGCTTCTGACCACTGCTGTCACTGTGAGAACCTGCTCCTTTGTAGTTCAGGTAGGACAGCCCTACCACGTACCCCTTCTTATCAGCTCCTTATGGCAGGGCATCTGCAACTGCTGAGGTTTGAAAGGAAATAATTTACAGGATGTTATTAGCGTCACCTCATGCTAATTCACAAACCCAAGTGATGGACCCCATCCTGTTCTGAGAGAGGAAAGTTTGCTTCATCTTTCTGGTGTTGGTACACAGGAAGACACTGGTGGTCTGGTTAAACCGAGCTGGAAAAGAGGCCAGAGGGAGGAAGGGAGGGAGAGAGGGATGGAGGAAAGAAG
>JAVCKT010007706.1:0-18125 GCA_032273925.1 Rhynchotus rufescens
AAAAAAAAAAAAAAAAAAAAAAAAAAAAAAAAAGCAAAATTGCTATTTTTTTCTTTCTCTTTTTTTTTTTTTCATTTTTTGAAGGAAACTAGCCTGCAAGAGTGCTTCCAAACTACAAGGGCTGAAGGGGTTAATGGTTACGCAGGCACAGGGGGATAATTTTGTGCCTCGGCCATGCTAGCAAGGCTGGGGTGGGTTTTTTCCCCCCAAAAAAACCTGTCAGCGCTTGAATGGAGTTCTCATACGAATGGATTCGCCTTGGGAAAGAAAGGGAAGAGCAACGAATGTGCGAGACAGGGGGGACCTGACCAGGAAAAAGAGCAGAAGTGCCGGGATATCCTGCTCGGATGTGGGACGCTCGGATGCCGCCGAAGCACGGGAATCTCGCCTGCTGCTGGATCCCGAGCAGCCGCATCCCTAAAGGATGAGTGGGAAGAATGCATTTTATGCGTGCGGGCGCTGTTTGCTTTTTTGGGCATTTTTTCCTGTAAGCGTGATATTTTTTCTTATCATTTTTCATCTATTAAAAAAAAAAAAAAAAGAAAAAATAGGGAGAGTTTCTGCAGCGCTTTATCAATCAGTCAGGTTTTCGACTGTGCTTAAAGCTGGATTCATCACGGCTCTTTCCACCCCTCTCCATTTTTTCCCTCCCCCTGCCACCGTAAATAAACCCTTCAGGAAACGGGAATTTGAGGAGGATGAAAAAGTAGGTCCATGCTGAGCCCTGTTGCATTATTTGCCTGCATATATATATATATTTTTTTTCCCCTCAGAAGTTTTCTAAGCTTTTCATAACGGAGGGGCAAAAATGAAGGTGAGAGCAGAGCACGTCCCCTGCTATCCAGCAGCCAATGCTCATGCAACTATTTGCTGTTTCCCAGCATTTCCAGGGCAAGCAAAAACGAAAACACCCCCAAAATGACTGTTTTCCTTTTTTTTTTTCCCTCTCACACACTGCAAATCCTTCCCCTGTTTTCAGTGGATGATAATCTTCTTCCACCCCCAAAAGCCTGTTGGCCAAAAACCCGCAATTCCTTGTTTTTATAGGAAATTCCTGTTTGCCTAAAACCCGCAATTCCTTGTTTTTATAGGAAATTTCTGCTTGACTAAAACCTGCAGTTCCTTGTTTTTATAGGAAATTCCTGCTTGCCTAAAACCTGCAATTCCCTGTTTTCATAGGATATTCCTGTTTGCCTAAAACCTGCAATTCTCTGTTTTCATAGGAAATTCCCTCTTGCCTAAAACCCACAATTCCCGTTTTTTATCAGAAATTTAATTCCTTTTTCCTGCAGATTTGCAGGTGGGGTAGCAAAGCGCCACTGAGCGAATGCAGACGAGTTTTTACCTCTTTCCGTTTGCTCTTTCTTCCTTTCTTTTTGGGCACGGGGGCAATTAATGAGATTACGAGCGTGAGCTTTGGCCTGGCCGCGGTGCCCCCGTCTCCTTCCCGAGCGAGCGGCCGAGCTTCCCGCCGCTTCCCGCATCCAAGCAGCCCATCCCGCTGCACGGCAGGCCCCGGCATCTCGGGGAAGCGCGCGTGCACCCCTTCCCATTCCCAAAAAGCACAATTCTTTCATCTCCATTCACCCTAGCAGGCTCTGAAACAAATTTTTTTTTTTCCAAACTGAAAATTCCACTGAAAATTATTTGAGATCCTCTGTATTTTTTTTACCACAGAGGAAACCTCTCCGTTTTGGGCTTCCAAAGCTTTTTTTCTTTGCAATGGCTGCCACGCTGAAATGGGGAGATTTTCCATGGAATGGCAATTCCTACCTGCTCCCATTCTCAGGGAATCTGTTTCACAGTGGGCTGAAGAAAAATAAAATAAAAAAAAAAATCTACTAAAAATTGCTTGGAAACAATCTTTTTTTTTTTTTTTTTTCCTGGCTAAATAACCAGATTGAAGCAGATTCTTCGGGATTAATACACGTCTTTACAGACCAATTACCTCCCATACGCGCACGCAGAGCGCAGCACAACCCAGCCCGAAATTCACTTTGTAGCTGTAATTTCCCACCCTGCGGGTCTCCAGCCCCCCGAAGGAAAGGGGCGACGCTTGGAAGGGCAGAGCCGGCAGCGTGGGCTCCCCAGTGGGCCTCCGTGGTCCCTCCTGGGCCATCTCCATGGGATCGAAGGGGCAGGTGGGTGCCTCTGGGGCCGGGAGCATCACCGTGGGGCTGGGAGCATCTCCGTGGGGAATGGGGCCGTGGCAGCAGGCTGCGGATGGACCTTCCTCCCCACATCTCCAGGATGCGGCGTCTTTGGCCCGTTATTCTTTGCATCCTGGAGCTGGGAGGCTGGCTGGGGACAATGCAGGTGGAGGGGATGCTGGAGGACTCAGTGGGTCCTTGCACTTGTGTTGGTGACCAGAAGGATGGGTGGTTCACACCTTCGTACCTGGGCTGCGCTTTGCAGCATCTCCCCGTCTCTCCAGAGCCTCCACCATGGACTCTCCACCACCACCACCAAGCCTGGTGCTTGCAGAGGCTCGGGCACCCGTGGTGGCAGCGGGCACAGCGCTGCTGTGGGGAGCAGTCCTGGATCCCGCTGTCCCCGCAGATGCTGCAAAAGCCACTGCAGAAGGAGGCGGTAACCACGAGGCCTTGCCTGGCGCCCAGGAGCTCCAGGTGCTGCGGGAAGAACCATCCCCACGGCCCAAGGCTGCCCATCCCGCCGGTGGAGCCTGTGCGTCGCCATCCCACAGGCTTGGGCTCCACTCTCGGAGGTCTCCATGGGCTTCACCCTGGACAACCCGCTCCGCTCGCAGCTCCTGCACCCTGGAGGAAGCTGATTTCTCAGCTCCACTCGCCACCCAAGAAGCCCGGTACGGAGGAGACCATGACCATACTTCTGGAGCACCCCAGAGGCAGAAGATTGCAGAAGATGCCCCCACCGGGGCACCATGGGTTATTCCTGCCCCAGGGCACCATGCTCGGGGCAGCCTGTGCACCACGAGAGCCAACACGGGGGTCACAAGATCCCTTCTATCCAAAGGCGGATGCAGCGCCAGCAAGGGCAGGAAAAGAGAGGGGAAAAGACACACGAGCAGCACCAGGAGCGGAGGATCTGGCAGCAAGCAAGGGCAGCACCAGCAGATAGGTGGAGAAGAGGGATGCAGATGAGGAAGGCAGGCTGGGAAGGAGGGATGCGCGCGGGAAGGCGGCAGCTGGAGGGGGCAGCAGGCCCGGCGGGGAGCGCGAAGGGCGCGGAGCACCCGTGGGCACCGCTGGCGGGACGCGGGCGTCAGCGGGGCGCGGAGCGGGAGCCGCGGCACCGCGCAGCCCGGCGGGGTTTCGCTGCCGAGCGCGGCTGGAGCAGGCCCGAGGATGCTCGTGCGGGAGACGGGCCCTGGCTTGCCGCTTGAGAAGTTCCCAGCCCCTTCCCTGCTGGACAAGTTGCCCGTCCAAGCGTCCTGCTGCCACCGTCCCCTCCTGCGCGGTCCCCATCTGCTCGCTCGCTGCCACCGTCTCCCGCTCGCTCCGTCTCCAGCGGCGGTGGCCACAGCCGAACTGGCACCCACGTCCCCAACGGCGCTGCCGCGTGTCCCCTGCGTGCTGCAGCACCCTGCTCCCACGGGGAGCGCAGCGTGGGTGTCAACACCAACTTGTCCCGCCCGGTTCTGAAGTTTGGCCCCGCGCACGAGCTTCAGGATGCAAAACCCGGAGCTGCATTCCCCCGAGAGCCGGGAGAACTCGCGCCCTGCGCAGAGGCCATCACCCGCAAACCTGCGCAGGAGCCTCCGAAGCCTCCATCCAAACCCTTCCCGAGGGTCCCCCCACCATCACCCCATCCCAGCAGGGCCGGCCGGGCTCCTACCTTCGCTGCTGGTGGCGGAGATGCAAGCGGCCAAGGCAACGACGGCGGCGAGCGAGGCGGCGAGGTCCGGCGGCGCCCGCGCCATGGCGCGGTGCGGGACGCGGCGGCGGCCGCGGCGGCGGCTCGGGGAGCCCGCGGGAGCCGGAGCGCGCGCCGGCCCGTGCACAGGCACTTTGCGCGCGTTGCTCGCGTGCCCACGGCGAGCGGCGCGGCGGGGAGGGAGCAGCCTGCCCGTCAGCGCTCCGCAGCCAATTGGAGCGGCGGGCCGCGCGCGAGCCGCCCTTGCCGCTCCGCACACGCACGCTGCACCTGCACGGAGCATCCCGACCCCTGTCCCCTCAGCCTCCCGCTGCCCCGCTCCGCCGTCTCGTGCTGCTTTGCTGCTGCTCAAACTGCAGCCCGCGGCTCCCCTAGCTCCCCATGTTCACGCCGAGGAGGCGCTGGCCGGGCGGTGGGGAAAGGCAAACTTCCATCCTCAGCCTCGCACAGCGTGTCCCGAGCGCCGTGGTGATGCTCCCTCCCCTCCTGCTTCTCCCAGGCCTCCTGCCCCGGGCCTCTTCTTATGGCTGGTGACAGAGGAGCTGGAGAGCAAGAGCATCTCTGGGGTCTCTCTGCTGCCCAGTGCAGAGCTCAGGCCCAAGGGAGGCAGGTTTGTCCTTCGGCGATGCTCCCATCCCAGCACCCACATCTTCTCTGCTCGCCTTTGGGCTGGACCAGTGGGAGCCAAGGGCCTCCACCTATCTCAGCCTCTTCACAGCTGCTTTGGGGTTCAAAAGCAGTGTGTTGCAAGGACACGGCATCAAGGTGGTCTGCAAGACATGCATCTTGCCCCTGCCCACGCAATTCCTGCTAGGCTCGCGCCTCCCTGCATGTAGTGGTGCTCCTTGGAGGTGCTGCCGTTCTCGGTGCTCCCTGCAGCAAAGCCTGCTGCTGTCAGTGTCTTCCTATGATGAGCTTTCCACATAGGAGTGTTCCCAAAAGATGCATTCTCCTCTTCCAGAGGTGCCTGGTGCTATTATGCATTGCATTTCGCAATGGCCTGGGATCTTAGAGAAGCTTCTGTGGTAGGCTCCCATGATGAAATGAAGAGGATTCATCCAGCAGCACCTTCCCTTCCACCTCTCCCGTGTCCCTTCAAGGTGTTTCTGCACCTGGTTGTCACAGAGGGCATCTGCAGAAGCATTTCTGGTAGCGACAGGGTTCCCAAACTGGAGAACTTTTTCCAAGTGGGGTTGATTGGACAGCTGGCACCATGCTGACAATTCGTGCACGTCTGCATGGCACTTCACCCAGAGCAAGACATATGTTGCACCAAAAAACACTGAAACTAGCCACTTTGGATCAGGCCTGGTGCAGGCTGAGGGATGAGAGAACCTGGAGATACCCTTAGGTGTATGAAGGACTTGAAGCATCCCTCCTCCAGCTCAGGATGTGTGAATAAACACTAATTGAGAGGTACCCAAAAACGCTGGTAATTTTGAACCTGGGGACTCTCTTTCTCTTCCATCACAGCTCAGTATTCAAGTTCCTCATGTTAGTGTCCCCATGCAGCCAAAGCTGCAGTGCCCAAGCATTTGGCACCAAGTCTTCTCTCGACCCTGACAAAATGACGTTTTTTGCCCCAAATGCTTGCTCTTCTTGCTCAGCATTGAAGTCAACCACCTCGGGGAGAGTGTATCCCCACCTCCCTAGGCACCTTCACCAACCTCGTTTCCCTGCTCCATAACATGTGTCACGACAGGACACCGCTGCAGGAGGCATCACCCCACGCTGGTGGCCAACTGAGCAATCAGCACCCAATTAATTCAGGTCAGGGCTGGGAAGGCCCAGTGAGCTTTTCTTCCTTGTCATTATCAGAAATGCTGTGTATTAATATCCTTTCTATTAAAAAAAATATAATAATCTTATCATAATTTTGCCTCATTGACGGAGATCGTTTGGAATTGGAATTCAGACAAACATAAGCCAGGAACGATAGCTGCAGAAGGGGAGAGTTTAAGAAAGGCCTTTTGGTAATATCCATCGTTCCCTTATCAGTGAGGATATTAAACGTATTGAAATGCTAAACAGCTCTTTAATGGCTGTCTCTGATTTTCATTAAACAAGCTGAGGATGAGCAGGAGGGAAGGGGATGCAGTGCTGTTCTCTCTCCAAGAAATTCTGATTGCTGGATATTAATGGTATTAATGCTCTTTTATCCAAGAACGCCCGCGTTGTGCTTGTCTCCTCGCCTATTTTCCGTCTTGCTAAAGTGAAGCTAAGATCCTGCTCCCTCAGGTGGATGCATCGCTGCTACAAAGCTGGTAGAGACAGAGGTCTCAAGGCAATGTGAAGCAAGAGCATCCTCGAGGTTATAGGTGGTCCTGGAGGCTATAGGTGGTCCTAGAGGACCAATAAGGGAGAAGGACCTAAATGAGGAGGGCTTTGCTAAACTCAGGAATCATCCCTTAGCTTCCCAAGCAGGGCCAAAGATGTGACACGGTCGTGTCCAAGCTCTTCAAAGACTTATCAGGAAGCAAAATACCAGGATTGGGTGCAAAAATGACATAATAGCCACAAATACAGCTTGCTATACACTTCCCTCTTGGTTTTTAACCTTGATTAAATTTCAGCTTTTTCTTCCTTCCTCCTCATCTTCCCGTCCTTGTTTTTTTTTTTTTTTTATCTCCTTTCTACTCCACAATTTTCAATCACCCATCACCTGGGCTTTACCCTGCATGGATAGATGAGTCGTTTCATTTCTGCCAGATGGTGGTGATACCTCCATTCCCATCCCCTGCCACCCGCCGCCTTCTCCTCTGTTTGCAGCCATCTCACAGCAGGTCACCCTTTCCTCCTCAACACTTTTATTTAGGTACACGGTCAAGTTTTGAGTATCTGCCATTAGGAAAGTCACCATGGTACACTAGCCATCTCCAGGGACCTTCAGCCTGTCTCCAAAGCACCTTCCATTGAGTCTCCTCACCCTAATCCATGCGCTTGTTATCCCAAGCGCCAGCAAAACCCTGGTGCCCATGGCTTGGCTTTGAGATGGGCAGGAAACATCTCCAGCCTCCCTCTTAGGTATCCTTCGTGCTGCAGACAAAGCACGCTGATAGCTGCCTAAATGGTCGGCTTTATTTCAAGTGCTTTGTTTCTGCTGGAAGTGGAAATCTCAAAGAGACTTAATTACAGCGCCAGGCAGACGCAGGCTTAATCCTTTTGAAAGCCTACAATGAGGCGGGCGCTCCAAAATTAATTGTGACGCTGCAAAATGTGCCAAACAAAGCTCCAAACAAAGCTGCACGTAAAATGGGGCAAGTGACTGGGGAACAATAGCTAGAGGAACCGTAACACCCACAGCCACCTCAGTGCTCAGCCTGCCTTGGCCCTCTGCAGAGAGGCATGCGGTAAGGAGGAGCTGCTGGCACAACTGCTCCTTAACAGACTTGCTCAGGTCTTGCTTGGAGAGCAAGCTGGGGACCTGTCCCTGCCTCCAGTTGCCTTAGGAAACTTGGGAGGTGGCCACCAACATGCCAAGGTGATGATGACAATGGCAAAGGAGAGTCCCAAGTTAAGGTTTTCTGCTCCAGCATGGGTTGCATGCCCTGGGATCCGCTCCTACAGCTTTAGTTTTAATATTTGCTCTTTCCAATGATTAAGTTCAGCTACGTGAGGGTCTATGTCACCAGCTGGAGCTATTTATCACATCATATAAGGCTCTATGATAGCTCTTTGGAGGCAACGTCCCGCCTGGGAGCTGTATCCTCTTGTGTGGGATGCTACACGGAGGACTATTTAAGGAGAGATGAAGCCACAGCCCCAGCTCTGGCTATAAAACAAAGTTATATATAACTTGGTTACCTTGGGTAACCTTGGGGAATTGCAGACTAATTTCCTCAAACATTCACTTCTCCACCTTATTTCACTGAGATTTAACTCCCTGTGAAGCACGAGGGCTTGGAGAAAAGCCCTTCATGAGTTCAAAGGTCAGAAGAAGATGAACAAACAAATTGAAATTTTGTAAAGGGCTTCTATTTAATTAATACCGTCTCGGAACTAATTAACAGTTTTGCTTGGAAACTGTCAGAAATATAATTTATGTTTCGAGGGTAAATGGCAAAGGGTCAGAGAGGACACACTATATATTTCACATGGAAGCAAAGGGCTCAGACCCAGGAATCAGCCATGGATTACATCCAGCCTTCGGCCCGGAGCTGGAGCAGTGCTCTGGGAAGGACCATTGTGTCACCACCATAACACTGCAGAACCTGGTTCCCTCTCTGAGCGTCCCTAGCTAACAGGGTCAACTCAAAGCTCATGGAGTCTTTACAAATGTTCTTTACAAATACTTCTAACTAAGCTAATCATTCAGGTCTCTCAACATGTGACCTATATAAGGTGCCTCAAGGCAGATTTTGGGCACTAGAGTTGCTTTTAAAGAAGTTCTACTGCCAGATCCCCTTGTCCTGACTTTGACATGCCCTGAGGGTCTCTCCCTCCACTCTGATCACTGAGACCTTCATGGATGGAGCCACAGACTCTGTGCAACTTGACCATCCCATCCAGGCACCTGGGAGAACATCCTCTAAGGTCTTCACCTCATTTGGTCCCCCAAGCACAACACTCACATCTTGGGATGCTGGACTGGTTGATGGTGCTAGTACAGGCAGGGTCTTCCCTGGTCAATGGCTCGCTCAGCCACCATCCACACGTAGCAAAGAGAAGTCTGCTCACTGCAGTCAAGTGTGGCTCCTTTTGCAGAGACACTTTCTGCCTCCCTCTCAAATATACATGCTCAGGAAAAGTATATTCCCTTGGCCTTGAGACTCAGAGACCATTTGCCTTCTGCTACAGCACTGCCCGTCACTCTTTTGAAGAGTTCATCCAAGTTAATAGCATGGTCACCTTCTTCTTTATCCACCCCTTGCATCTGCTGGTGCTTGCAAACTCCTGCATTTCCTGCGCTCGCCCAATACTTGAGGCTCACTCTGATTTCCCTGCTTATCGCCGTACCTGCAGCTTCCAGGTGCTGCTTTGGCTTCGTTGCTGCTTTCAGATCTGCTCTCATCTCTGCCGTGGGTCACTCGCGTGCTGTCAAGTGTTCTCAATCGTGTCTGTGAAGGCGATGCATGACCCACTCTTCAAAGTCATCGCTTTAGACGGGGTA
Source organism: Rhynchotus rufescens (assembly GCA_032273925.1). Classification (NCBI taxonomy): domain Eukaryota; kingdom Metazoa; phylum Chordata; class Aves; order Tinamiformes; family Tinamidae; genus Rhynchotus; species Rhynchotus rufescens. Next base: position 8,966 of record JAVCKT010007706.1, read on the forward strand.
ACTTGTCAATGCCTGGCAAATTCTAATTGCACTGCCTAGAGCTAAGTGCAACCAGAGCTCACCCTCTCTTTCCCTCTCCCTTACCTCTTCCCTATCCACAGATCAGTCACAAGCTCTCCTGCAATTTCTCCTCCTTTCAATATATTCTGATTAAAAGCATGTCCTACATGTTCTGTTTTTTCCACGGGGATCCCGTTTACCCTCAGATTTCTATGCTGCACTTTTGCAATTAGCTTCCTCAACCTGAGTCAACTGAAAGCTATTAAAGTCAAATGTCAAAAATAAAGCTGCTTCCTTAACACCTTCCTCTTTTCACTGCAACTTGCTCACAGGTGTAGTGAGAAAAGCTGCTTGAACTTCCTTCACTGTGCCAGGGAAGCCCAACTCTGGGTGAATTTTAGCATCCTCCGATGGACCAAGCTCAGGAGTAGGGCCTGACTCGGGGGTTGTAGCTGGGAGGTGCACCCCAGCCCTAGAGCACGTGGAAATTTCAGCCCCCCAGCTGAGGCTCCAGCTGCTCTCCGTGAATCCCCCTGTGAGCCGGGACCAGGGACGCGGGTTGCACAGGCTGGGCTGGGATTGCAGCGACAAAATTCCCTGTAGGGCACATACCTACATGGCCGAGGTTCTCAAAAGTGAACTGTAACGAGCTCTAACCAGCCAACTAAAAGTTACATCTCTGCTTACAAGGCTTGCTCAGTCTCTAACAGCAGAGATCCCTACAACATCTCCCAGACTGGGGCTTCCCAAAGCACTTTTTCCCCCTCCTTTAACCATCAGAAAATGCAGCTACTAGAGAAACTTTTTTTTTTTTTTTTTAATTGATGGAAGGAACCAAGTGTACCAATCAGGAAGGAACCTGCCTGTGGGTTTGGGGAGTCTATCTGCTCCCCAAAACCTTGCAGGGCAGTGCCCTTGCACACAGCGGGAGAGAGATGCTGAGGACACGCCACTTCCAAGGGTGGCATCCCTTAGGGAGCAGGGGTAGGGACTGCTGTGATCCTTTGGAGATGCTTCCTGGCTTCTATGATTCCCGGGGAACTTGGACGCGGGCTGCATGGCTCAGAGCAGAGCCTCTCTGCCCACGTCACGGCTGGGCTGTCAGCTCTTTGTTGGAAAGCTCAGCGAAGAAACACAGCGGGTTCCAGCTGCAGGCAGGGCCGGCGGGACCCCCGGGATGGACTGACAGACAGGGCACGGAGCTGATGCACCAGCCCGATGCGTGCAGGGTCTGCAGGCGCTGCCCTTGGCCATCGCAGACCCGCTGCAGGGCTGTCAGCATCTCGTCAAGGCAGAGCACGGGGGCAAGGCAAAGCAAGGCAAGGCGAGCTCGTCCCGGAGCTACCGCGGGGACGGGGTGCAGAGCACGACCCAAGGGTTTGGGGACGTCACCGCGGGGCCTGCTGCCTTGGGGGTCTTCCAACCCCATCTGCTGCACGGGGCAGGGCTGGGAGCACCCAGCTCCTCGTGGGCAGGTACCTGATGCTCTGGCTCTGCAATGATCCGTACGTAGGGATTCCGGGACGTCGAGCCTATGTGAGAGGGGTGAAGGAGCCCCATGGGGTGCAGGCCGGTCTCTAGCTCAGCTTAGGGATTAATCACCCCTCCCCTGCCTCCAGGCTTGTTTGCTGCTCCAGCCAGTGCTAGGGAAGATAATTGCCAGCGATAATTTATTCATTAGGGCCTTCTTTAACCGTTTAGCCTGTCTCTAATTAGAAAACAAGGACCAGGCAGTCTCTGAGGCGGTCTCTTCCCCTGCAAGGAAGCTTTTCCATTAGCAGCGCCCCGGTCTAAGCAGGACAGGAGGCAGCAGCACCGCCAGTGGCTCTGCAAGAGCAGGAGCTCAGCTGCACCCCAAGAGCCATCGCCAAGTTCTCTGCACCCAAAGAGGGATCTCTGGACACTCCAGGGCTTGCAAGGGGAAGAGGCTGAAATGCAACCCTGACTTAGGTAGGACGGAGCGCCGTGGGGGCCGGGGGGCTCCCCGTGCCCCTGGGCAGCCCCCGGCTTGGCAGGATACCCCAGTCCCAAACGCGCAGCTCGCAGCTGCTCCGTGCCCGCCAGGCCTCCTGCTGGGCACCAATCTTCATCCCTTTGAAACAGGCATTAAAATACATGAGCCGCACTCTCTGGCCAGGGCTCCCAGCACTGGATAATTGCTTCTTAAGTGCTTTCTAAATGCAAACCGCATGTCACTCTTACCACCACCGCCACCTCCCCGGCACCCAGCCTTTGATCTTCTGCGTGTCCTGACAATATTGCAATTACCCCGTCAGTGTCGGGACTTGGAGGCCGGCAAGCGCAGGGATGAGCTTGGACCGCTCATCCCGTCCTCTCTCTGATGGAAGCAGCCACAAGAGTCCTCCGTGCTCTATCGCAGCCAAGCCTCAGTGGGCCAGGGACACCAAGGTGGCTTCGTTTAGCTGAGCAGGGCTGGGAAAACCTTGGGAGATGCTTGGGGGGTGCAAGGGAGCAGGAGAAGCCCTGGGATCTTTCCCGTCCCCATTGACTCTGTCTGGTCCAAACGGCCAGGGTGCTGGTGCAGAGGGTACGAATTGCAATGGAAATACCATGCAAAGCACCACCCGGCAGCACGAGGACCCTCTGGTCCGTTATGACAGCAGCCTCAGGGGAAAAAAAACCCTAATTAAGTTGCGTGCTGGTGTTGTACCTTCCTCGCAACCACCACAATGCCGAAAGCATTGCCACGAATGGCCAGGCAGGGGAAAAACTGCTGCTCTACTGCTCCTCACTGAATGTCAGCACCAAGGTGCAGCTTCCCGTGGGGGCTGCGGGGGGAGAGGGGGGACCAGTTTTTGTTAGTGGCTGGCAATTGGACCAGTGTGTCTGTCCCCAGGGGAGACCTGCCAGTTGCTGCTCCTCCAAGGTAGGACGGACAGCATCTTGAAGCCTCAAGGGAGCCACGGCATCTTCTCATGCTGGGGAGCGGTGACAGCAGGGACATGCGAAGAGCTCATCTGCATAGGCTTTTAAAGGACCTGCCTCTTCCCAGGGCCCTTCACTGTGCACTGAGTTACCTGTGCTCAGCTGGGGCCTGCAGAGGCGCTCATTTGAACACAACCCCGTCCCATTCATTGCCATCCCCATTGCACTCTGCTCTCTCTCATTCGCCCCTCTCAGACTAAGGAGCTCATTTCTCCTCTCTCCTCATGTGGAAACACTTCCCCACCCATCTCCCTACCCGTGATTTCACTTGTCGCCCGAATCCGCTGTGACGGAACTCCACACACAGCAGCCCCCCACGCACCCCCGGGCACATCGGCGCATCTTGCCTCATGACGGTGTGTCTCATCTTAATGCATGTGGAAAAACTCATTTCCTCCCTTTCAACAGAGATGCCGTTCCCCCATAAGAGCTCACCCTGCAGTTCACAGGCCCTCCTTTCCCTGACACCGAGGGAACACACTGCAGCGGGCTTCCTCCTGGTCTCCAGTGATCTTCTGCTCAACCTTGCAGCCCCTCTGCAGCTTCTTCCTTTGCATCCCCCAGCGCTGGGAAAGGAAGACGCCCCATTCTCCTCTCCATACTTCCCCCAAAAATGCCCTTGGCAGAGCAGTGATTGAAGCCATCTCGGCTCCCAGGCAGCATCTTTCCCACATGGGACATAGTGGGTGGCTTTCCCATCTGCGTCCGGCCCAAGCGCTTGCAGTGTCAGCATAGTAAACACCTAGGCTGGCATCTTCCTGATAACACTCCTTTTTTTCCCTTTTTTTTTTTTTTTATTTTGCAAACAATGTCACACTTCATATCTGACATGAATCTGCAGCATTGCTCCAGCAGTTCTCCAAAGTGGTAATTTAACCCCAGACACACTGGCGTGAGCTTGGGTAATTATATCCGGAGCCGAGTTTAGCTCTGCAAGGTCTGTAGGTGTTACAGGTGCTCTGTCTCAGCAAGTTATGGGGATTAGATACATCATCCTCCCATGAGATGGGGATTCAGTCGCGGAATATAAATCAGCCTCTTTTCTCCAGGCTGACGTGACATCTTCACATGACTCCCGGAGCACAGTGCAGAGCTTTGCAGTGAGTTTTCCCTTTGACTGTCCACAGCATTAGTGATTACAGCTGCTCTTTGGGATCTTCTGGGCCATGGCCAGCTGTTAAGTGGGTTTTCTCTGCAAGATGTGAATGCATTTTGCCCCAGTCCCACCCAGCACCACCAGGAGAGCCCGAAGATGATGGGACTTCCACATAAGCAACCTCGTTAGCCAGGCAAAGCTGGGAGGATGCGTTGGCCTTGAAGGCAGTGTGGAGAGATGCTGATCTTTCCAAAGGACAGATCCTGCAGGGATGCCCCTTCTGGGTCCTTTGTCCAGTGATAAATGGACAACTTTCCAGATAACTGGGATGGTTGCTCGGCAGACGCGCCACCTGCAAGCATTGCTCATCATGCCTGAGCTGGGCACGATGAAGAAGGTGGCACCACAATGGAGAACCTGGGGCCGATGTGGTCACCAGCATGAGGGTGACACCTGCATTAGCATCCTTCTTCACCACCCCACCACATCTGCCACCAGCCCCGCTGGGGTTGACAGGAGACCTTCCTGCGGCAAAGAAAATAAACCTGCTCCTCACCCCAGGATCCCAGGAGAAAAAGAAAAAAAAATGGTGTGTGTGTGGGGGTAATTTCCCAGGGTTAGGGACAAAAACACGGGCAGGGAATGGAGATGTCGGCATTGCAGGTTTTCAGGCTGAGCTCTCAGTGCCTAATGGAAAGAGATGCTCTTTGACCACAGTGGGGATGAGCTCAAACAGGCTCCGAGGGAGGCACAAAGATGCCAGGATAATTAGCCACAAAATAGACTTTTCAGTACTGCACAATGACAAAGAAAAATAATATATATATATATTAAAAAAAAAAAGGGCCTGCACACTGATAATTCCTCAATGCGCCGCGCTGACAAGGAACTGGGACAGACCTGAGCTTCCAGCGAGCCGGCGGAAAATGTCTTTTTTTAAAAAAGAAACAGATTATCTGGTTAAACAGAGGGCAGGGGGCTGAGCTGGGAGATAAGGGGGGTGCCCGTGACAGCTTTATTAGGAAGTGCCTAACGTCGCCGGGATTTCACGGCAGGGCTCAGCGCGGAGCGACGGCTCCCGCAGCTCCGCTCCCGCCGAGCCCGCGCTCAGACGGGCTGACCCCGGCGGCAAAAAAAGCAGCCGGGAAATCTGCCTTCCCCGGCCCGGGACTTGTTTGGCAGTGCACGGGGCTGAGGTGGCATGAGGGGGCAGCACTGCCTCTCGTAACTGTGGTTAGGGGTAATTAATGCTGCCCAAGCGAGGGGCGGCTTTGCTGGCATGGACAAGGTTGTTCCCTCCACATGGAGCAATGTTGTTCCCTCTGCATGGACAATGTTGTTCCTTCCACCGGTGATCGCGGCAGCCCTGGCCGCAGCCCCAAGTCCCCACGGAGTCACCATCCGAGCTCACTTCAGCTCACAGCTGCCTCCCAGATGCTCTCGGCTGCTCTCTAGGTATTTTTGCAGGGTTTCATGGATGCTCCTGTCCCAGGAGTCCTGGCAGGACTTCTCTGCCCCATCACCTTCCAAGATGCTCCTCGTTGCTTCTCCAGGAGCTGCTGCTCCGGGCCCTGTGGAGGGCACCAGCTGCAGCTGCAGGGTGGTTCTGTCCCCTTGGGCACCCCAGGATGCCTCATACAAGCATCCCGTGGTGCTGCTCCATGCCGTGTTGGGCATCTGCAGCCCCAGAGTGGACAGGCAGGACTTCCCAAGGTGGAAGCACTTTCCCTCTCCAGGCTTTTCTGCCTTATCTCCTGCATGGAATGGAGCACTGGAGGGATGCTCATCACTGCATGACCTGGACCAAGGTCATGCAGAATATCCCCTTCCCAGGGACCAGACAGCAGAATAGGGGTCCCACAGGTCCTCGGGAGCAAGGCTGAAATGGGGTTTTGCCAGCGTGATGCCTGCCGAAGGCCTCCAGGAACAGCTGTAATCAGGAGCAAGGGGCACATGAAACAGCCTCTAATCCCAGATTTCCCCGCAGCTGAGCAGGTTCCCGGTCAGGTTGCCTGCCCAGGCCACGGCTCCATCCGTGGGCATCAGCTGGAACATGCAAATCCAGGTCTCTGGGAACAACAGGCCAGGGAGCCTCTGCCCCCAAAGCCGCCGGCTCGGCGTGCCGGGGCTCCCCGAGGCGCGGGGCAGCCGGCGATGAAGCTGTCTCTGACAAGGGAAGCTAAAGACATAAGCAGCAGCATGAAATTGCTGGTGACAACCATAGCGGCTCCAGGCAGAATTTGGGGGGAGAGGGAGCGCGTCCACCTGGGATGCTTGACAACCTTTGTGAGGAGAGATGCTTACGGCGGCGCTCGGGGACGGGAGGACAAAGTGGCCCCGGGGAGCAGGGTCCGTCCCTCCCAGCTGGCAGCAGGACGGGGCTGAGCCCCACAGGGCTCTTGCCGGGGTGGGCAGGAGCTCACGGGGGCAGGATGCCTGGCTAAACCTGCCGTCTCTACACCACTTCCCCTTGCTGCAAGGGGTCCTCCAGATGGGGCAACCGGCTTGGATGGAAACCACTGATTTTCCCCCCAAAAATATGTTTCTGGGCTATTATCAGTTTAACCCAGATTGCTGGAGTCATTACACAGCACGCGTGGCCGCCCGCTCGCCTCTCCCCATCCCTACGGCAGCTCCCGGCTCGTGCACGCGTGCGCAAGCGCACCGCCGTCTAGCCACCCTCTATTTCAACTTTTCCCCTCGCTCTTCGCCCCCCTTCCTCTCCCCTCCCCGCTGTAACAAATCAGTGAAAAGAGGGACGAGAAGAGGCTCCAATGACAGATGGAGCTGGTGCTATCATCTCTCTTAACTGTCACCGAGAAAATCACACGGCAGCCACTGAAATTCAAATTAGAGTTTTGCTGAAGCTGCTAAAACTCATCAAAAGATATCTTTGAAGTCCACTGGCAGGCTGGTCATTTCTTTTAAATTAGTCCCTGTTGAAAATGAAATTGCGGGGAGCCGGAGCATTAGCATACTGGAGTGCGAGCGGCACCGGCGTTCCTGCACAAAGCCGCCCCTCCGACCGGGAGCTTGTTGCCTTAGGAGAAATGCAGGAGTCATTTCCAAGGTCCCCACTCACGGGGCTGACACCTTTCGGTGTCCGTGTGACACCGAGGGTTTGGCAGTCCCCATGGGGGCTCCTCAATGGAACCCCTGTGTGCCTTGGTCTCCAGCATTGCCCACCTATCAATCACAGAGCCTATCAACAGCCCGAGTGGATTCATGCTCTGCAAGGTTCTTGGGAGCCAACAGAGATAGTGGTACCAAGGAAAACGCCCCAGGACACTGGAATCGGAACAGAGCGGTGGCCAACGGCCATGGGAAGAGCTGTGGCATCTCTCATCAATAAATATTCATCAACGAGCCCCGAAGTGCATCGAGGTCTGGCTGCAACTCAACTCAATACAGGCATTTGCCCTCCAATCTTGACCCTTTGGCTAAGGAGCAGACCTTTGTTCTCCCAGGCTTTGCACCACACTGACCTCCCCTCTCCCCTTGCTGCCTGCTCCAGAGGCACCTAGGGCTCCTTCCCAGCCCAGGGAAGCCAGTTTCCTCCTCCTGACCTGAATCTCTAAGCAGAGGTTTCCCCGTTAGCCCCAAACCTTGAGATGTCAGCTGCTTTTTGGATAGAGCCACTTCCGTCATTCCTGCACTGAGACGATGGGATTTTGAGTGGCACTGCCAACACTCTGTGGATTTTTTGTGGATTTTTTTGGTCAAGTGGCCACTTCCCACCTTGGGTACGTGAGACGACACGGAGCAGGATTTCCCCTGGGACACATAAGCCCTCCCCACACATAAGGTGTGTGGGGATTTAACCTCCGTGAGAGCCAAAAGCCTCTGTCCAGCCTGGGCATCTCTAAGACCTTAGGATCCGCTTCCAATCCTGGAGTTTCCTGAGCAACGCTGGCATTTCGGGCCAACATGGTTGGACAAGGTGGCAGCCCAGTGCTTCGTGTAGCAGACACCACATCCCCAGCTAAGACACTCGTCAGGAGCGTCTTAGCTCATCCTGAGCTGCCACCACTTAAAACCAGTTGCTTTGATACCCTCAAAATGCAGTGAATTCACGTAAAACAAGCCTCAGTGGGAGACAGCACCAAAGGGAAGGGGATTTACCTAATATACTTTCTAAAATGACCCAAATGCTTCCGTACACACCAGCTCCTATGTGTGTGTCCTGTTGAGTTTGGCTTGATGGATGGATCTTGAGGAAGCAACCAGAGCTATGCATCTCCTGGGGCTGCATCCCCACAATGAAGCCAGTCCCACTAGGATCTACTCTTCTGAAATTTTTGTTTTTTTACAAAAAAAGTTTTTTTTTCCCCAAGCAAGCCATTTTCTGTTTGCTTTGAGTTCAGCAAATCAGCATTTTCTATGAAAAATACACACTGTCCAGGTCAAACAAGCCCAGCCCCACGTGCAAATTGCCACCGCGCTGCGTGGGAATGGGTTGTGGAAAGACATGGAAAGTGGGCCTTTCATCTCATTAGTATGACCTGGTTTTGGGGGTCTTGGAGAGGTGCTGGAGCACCTCTGCCGTGGATTTAGGTTGGCTTCACGTGCCTTGCTGCAGAGCCCAAGCCAACAACTCCCTTATAACCAAACCAAAGTCACAGCTGCAACAGACCCAGCATTGCATCCACCAGGAGACACTTTGCCCCATGAAAGGCCCTCTGAGACATGTCTGTCCCATTGCTCAATGGCTTGGGGTAGCTCCCTCAGTTCACCTGCACCCTGGTCCTTCTCCAACAGCTGGAGCAAGGACGTAGCCCTGGACAAGAAGGACCTGGCCACCAGGCAGCAGGCACCTACTGACCCCAGCCAGCTGGGTACTGTGTTTCCGCACACTACCATTTCAGAAGAGACAAAGAGGAGACTGTCTCTTCCTCCTGAAGGTTAAATGCCTCCAGATTGCAACCACTCGACAGGTCTACTGAAATTCATCAGTTCCCATTTGAAATGAAAGCTGTAATAAATCTCCCTGTTGAACAGGAGATCAAAGGCAGATCATTAGAGCTCTTGGATTACCCTGTGAGACTGCGCTCCTGTCTGCAGCCTTGCTGCGGCTTCCCCAGTGCCCAGAGTGACCCTTGTCCGTGGTGGAGCTCCGAC
>JAVCKT010007709.1:0-13537 GCA_032273925.1 Rhynchotus rufescens
TATGTGTATAAGAACTGAAATATATTATTAAAGAGAAATCCTTGTTGAAGAAAACTGAGCTCTGCTGGCTTACTTGCTGTAATTCCAGACCTGCTCCATAAAACTTGTAAATTACAAATTATTATGAACTTGCACAAATACAACAGAGCCAAATGTTGTCATATGATAATATTGCCTAGAATTCTGAAATAGGTCATCTGGTCTTTCCCTTGCTCAAAGTAGGTCAGCTTTGGTCTTGTTCAGTAATAATTTCAGGGAGTCAACAGATATCGCTCTTTTGCTGATTCATCTGGGTAGAAGTGTTTTAAAAAAGACTCTAGAAATATGGTAAAATGACCACAGTGTACTTTATTTAATGATTTTGGTACCTTGTGTTGCAATAAAATAAAAAAAATCTACAAAATCCAAATATATAAAATTTTCAAGTTTTCCTTTTAAGTTTTACAAGAAAAATCAAATTGTAACCAAGGAGATTTGTTAGTATGAAGCACTACTTTCAACTTCATTTCATCACAAATTGCAACTTACTTAACAGACCAAAAGAACTATGGTACTGCAGTACATCAAATACTTCACACACTGTGTTCTTTACTATAGCACATGTAACCACTGCCATGGGAGACAGTAGTCTCTAGCCAATAAAGACACTCTTCACAATCTGAACTCTAAAGGAATGTTTGTATACATGGAATCAGAATATATATATTTACAGGAAGTTTTTTTTTAATAACTATTTTGATTCTTCATTTCAAATAAAATACCAAATACATTTTTACAATGTTTACAAGTCAAAGCACAAGTTCTGCAATGATTATCATTCACCTCAAGTCACTGTGCTTGTACTGGGGGGATATCTACACTGCTCCATAAACACAAATGTGATCTTCCATAACTTTATTTCTGCAATGATGACTAAGGAGTATAAGCACAGTAACAATTATTTTAGCACAATCAGTGTATAATGCAACAGTTTACAACAGAGAACTGAGAAACTATTGGTCCGTTCTGTTCAATTTGCTATTTATCTGCCAACTGTTACTTTAGCTTTTGTCACATAAATTGTGTACAAGGTAAGAGTTAAATAACACAACTTGAATAGGAAAGAGCACACATTTCTTAAGGCAAATTAATAAGCAGCTTATGGTATTTTCTTTTTCTGGATAGTTGAAGTATACCCCAACAGAACCTAAAAAAAAAAGTATGTTCTGCAACTATTAATAATTATGTCTTGTTAAATTGATCTCCTCTATAAATTGATCAACATGGCTTTGAACCTGCTTATTCAAAATGGAAAGAACCTACCCCCCACCCCAAATATAGAAAGTGCATGACTTTGCATGTGCCGAAACAAAACAAAAGGCAGCTGAGGTAGTTAGATGTAAAATGTGTTTACAAAAAATAACCAAGAAACTAAACCCAGGACATATACAGTAAAAAAATCACTCATATGGAATTGATTTTATATCATGTAACAATTTAATGCCAAGCATGAATCTTTATGATTTAAAAAAAATGTTTTCAGTAATAGTAACAAAGAAAGGACACAGAATATACTATTGGAATTTGAATTTCAAGTATTTGAGTCTATTTGCATGTGCACTTTTTTACAGGCTTTCTGTAGTGTCAGGAAGTCATTTACCATTTATCACATGAGATGTGGTCCATTTCTCGGATTTTAGCTCCTGAAAGGCAGAAATGCGACACGAGTGCTTGAAGCTCTGTCACTGTGTGTGCTCCAAGGCGCCACCATCCTGGCTCGGGTGAACTTCTAGGAACCCACCTTCAACAGAGGCCACCTGGGAGGTACAAAGCCCTGTGTCCCAGGTCTCCTGGGGGACTGTTGGACCTCTGAGCAGGTTGGGGATGTAGTCATGTGTTTGGATACATGTGGGATGTATCCAAGTGTTTGGGAACCCTCACCAAGTATTCCTACAGCTTCTGTATTAGCAAGCCCAGAGTGAAGGGGTGTCGCCATGAGCTGTCCTGCTGGCGAGGGCGGCCTGTGTCTGCTCAGGAGACGTGGCTGAGGGGAGCAGACGTGGGCTCTAGCCCTTAAAATGGGAGCCTTTTTGTGATCTATCCAACCAAGATCTTACATTGAATGTTAAACACTCCTTCAGCAGAAACCAATACAAAAGAGCAGATCACCCTCTACCTTGGACTAAGAGTTGTATCTCTTCTCCAGATTTCCTATCTGCACCCACCACTTCTTGCATTCCAGGCTTCATGGTAGCTCTTCACAACTGGAGAGATGGAGTCCCCCATCCTGTGGACAGGAGACTCTCCCAGAAAATGTTGGCTTAAATCTGCTCAGGATGAGAAGGGACTTGAGCCCACACCCTTAGCCCGAATATCTGGCCAGGAGACTCCTGGCACAGTAACAGCCCCAGCTTTCCCTTCTGAGTCCTGCTTCAAAACAAGAGCAAGGCAGTTTTCTGTACCTAAATGCACAACATACGTGTGCAAATACAAAAGGAGACTTCAGGATATGAATTTCATGGAGAAACCTATTTCTAGTAGACAGACAAAATAAGAGGTGTGTTCCTGTCTACAATAGCAGCTATGCCCTACATGTCGTTGCTGAACATGTTGGAGAATCTTATTCTCCAACCCTACTGCTGATCCTTTAAGAACAAGGTGTGTGTAATGTGGTTTGGTAAATTCTGGGCCTGCCTCTAAGATATCACAGCAGGGAACTTCAAAAAAATGTTTATATATGTTTATACATTTTTAATTGGCCTATGAAAACATAGCCATTATACTTCTGAAATGGGTTTCATATAACGCATGAAATAGGAAAAAAAAAAGAATTATTTTGGGGGAAGAGGTTTCTATCAAGCAAGAGAATCTTGGAACTCGCTTGTATATGCTTAGTATTATCTTTCTAAACACACAGTATCTTAATCATAATTTTCAAAAGTGGCGTGGCTTCAAACAACTTCACTTCTGACAGTTCTGCATGAGGAGTCACTGATGTTCAGAGGTGGAGCAGAGCACTGGCAATTGCCAATTACACTTGCACATTTTCACTTTTAACTTTTCCCTCTCTTTGTCACAGACTGGAGTGGAAAACTAGAATTCCAGGATGTGAGTTTTCTCAGGCAGTGTATTGCAGCTTCCTCCCTAAATTTTGTCAGGAGTTTCTGCTCAGTTGCTCATATATTTTGAGGATGGTAGTGTGAGGATCACAGTAATCATCCAGAATCTTGTGGACTTCAAAACTTCATAGTTTTATGCAAACCCAAGCAGGAAGAGACATTCTAATTTTGGATGGAAGAAAACTATTTGCCAGGTCTTACTTCATAGAACACGAAGATGCTAAAGGGCATACCTTTAAACTGATGTAGAAAAATGTGTTCCTCACATGAAAAACCAGCTAAAAATGATGATCCTTTGATTTTCTGCATCATTGAGAATGAGAATGGTGTCTATGAAGGCTGCATTGTGCCAGTTAATAAACTTGCTTTTGTTCTTAGCACTAGCTCCTATAGCCTTCCTATAGCACTAGCCACTGCAATGCTTTGCCATTCTGGCATAGTGGATATTTAACTTATGTGGGCATCCTCTTATCTCAGTGCTTGGATAACTTTTATTCCCTGCCTTTCCTTTTTCAGAGAGGCAAGCTAAAAATAATAGCTTGATAAACTCCCCAAGTCTCAGTACTCAAAAGACAGCCTCTGTTGCAAGACAAAGCAGATTCCCCTCCCGTCATCAGCTCGTCTGTGTCAGGGGGAGCCACTGGAGACATTATAATGAGAGAAGAGCTGAAGTCCCTCATATTCCTGCCTCTGCCTCTGCTGCTGCACTAAAGAATGAGATGCGTTTTTCCCTTGAAATGGAAACGTGTAATGTACAGGGTACCTTTTTTTTTTTTCTCTTCCACAGAAAATGTTACTTTTAATAAAGTGAAAATGTAAAGAGCCATTTTAATTTGTTCTGGAACTCTGACTGATATCATGGCCTCATCCAGTGATGAAGGGAACTGGAAAGCCTAGAAATGCTATAGTATTATGTCCACGTTGATATTCCTTCCCCAGGCAAATGAACCCAGCCTAATCAGCTCAGGTGCACAATGACTGACTGTTTTACTTGACAGTGAAATTCAAGTGAGCTGCAGGCCCATTACTAAAGAGATTGCTTAAAAATAAAATTTGTTTGGAGAGGCATTGTGAAATTTAAAAGCAAAACACCCCAGTATTTACTCCTATGGTTTATCCCAGATCATGAAGTACAACAGAAAATCTTCCATTTACTATAGTGGACATTCAGGCACACCATTTATGACAGTTTGTAACCTGTCAAGAATAAAGGCAAATCCCAGGATAAGTATAACTTAAATAAGACTTACTGAGGTCTTCACTGGATAGAATTCTGTGTATCTCATGAGAATTTCTTTCCTCTTTTTTCTTTTTTAATTTCTGCTTATCTGTTGATCATTTAAAAAAGTTGCATATGCACAACCATTATCAAGTCTGAGTCCTACAAGATCATTTGCCTCACATGAAACTACTTTGCAAGGCTCATCTGTTTTCATAATAGTCTAGAAACACTTTTGCACACGTTGTCCCAAAGGAGACCAAACTCAGCAGTCAATCTGAAAAACCGACTTTGAGCTCTGTGTCTCTGGAGATGAAGGGGGCGAACACACACAAGCTGGTTAAGCTACTGCCTTATCTGAGGATACATTTTGCAGTAATGACTGGAGGATATGTTCTTTTAAATTACTGCTAGGCTTATTATAACAGCTTTCGCAGGAAACTATTTGGAATGTCTACAGAGAAGGGACTGTTCCAGTGTGAATCACCTGACATGCTCCTTATGAACAGTAAATTTTATGAGAACAATATGTAATAAGGAAGAACTGTTAAAGGAATTTTTTTTTAATAAAATAAGATTTCACAGAACTTCGTGAGCTTTTAAAGCACAAATGTACCTGACAAAAGGCCAAAAAATCAGCATGTAGAAGAGCCATATTTATTTGCCACTTGCACTACACCAAGGGCTACTTGCACTACACCAAGAAGACTCTATCATTGGCTAGTGCAATGCACAAATCCAGAATCCAAAAGATCTCTGGGTGGTTCATGTCTCAGCAGCACAAACAATAACTTTTTTTTAAAGTTAGTGTTCGATGAAAAGCACAGGTAAGCAAGCGTGGGTAAAAGAACAGAGTTGGCTTCCCTCTTTTAAACAGCCTTACACATGGAATGGCACTCATGGGAAAATGCAGCAATGCTCATTTGTTAGGATAAACTTTAGTTTGTCAGCGCGCTACTCAAGGGATGAGCAGCACCATATCTGTCCCACCATATGAAACATACTGTTCAGGGGGCAAATTCAGCTCTCGGGAATCAGTGGGAATTGATTTCAAGGGAATTGTGGTCTAAAGACGAGCTGTAATGACATAGAGGGTCAGGGCTTGCTAATCCAGGAGGATCTCAGGTTATTGTGCATCCAGTGATTCTCTCAAACAAAAGATGTTTATTTAGAGGCTGTTATGGACATGAAGCAAGGCTTTTGGAATTATGAAGTAAGATCAACTGAAGAGCAAAATATGATGGTTATCTTTAAAAATGTTTCTGCTTTGCAATCAGTAACTTCATCATCACTTTAGCATTTCATCATTAACTTGCTTTTTCTTCTCTTACTATGGAGATTATATCAATAGCTAGGTATTACATAAGGGGATTGTTGAGTTTTATTCTGTTACATAATAAAAAATGTCTGTTTTATAACTTGAGTGCCTTCTCTGTTTCTCTTCAGTGGGGACTGCATATGAAATTCATAAGTGCAAGAGGATAAGAGAAGTAAGAAAAAAGATCGGCCCAATATCTAGTAAACTTTGCAAACTTGTTGGAATGAATCTGTAAAGAAACCAGAACTGCGATGCATGTATATGCTACACCTATGGATCATGTGTGAGGCTATGGATGCCTTCATAAGGTTTTCTACTGCAGTCAAGGTGCTTTCAAACAAGCACAAATCACTAGCTTATAATATGTTTCAAAGTCTGTCAGCAGTTATTCCCATGATGAGCTGAGTGACAGAATACCTGAGCATGAAGAAATATCTTGAGGGTTCACATACCCAATAAGATTCAGAGCTGTTCCCTAATGATAATAAAACTTTTGCCCCATCATCTCTTGACCTACATCCTCTTTTTTTAATTCTCCACTGTTTACAAGTGCACACATGCACACCATGCACGTGACCTCGAGAAGTGTCTGACAAAGCTGATGCGAGGACTATTTGTGCTAAAGGAACATGCACATGCAAATCCACTGCTTGCCAAACGTAAAGTATGAGAAACTGAGAGCATGAGAAATTGTACAAGCACTTAACACACCAAGCCTATAGTATTCCACATACAGAAAAGCCCATCTTAAGAGCCTTTTTGAAAAACTTTGTTTTTGTAGAAGCCATCTGAAATTTATCCTCTGTGAAGAAAATAAAATTATGATCTCTAAATAAATATTATAAAGATCTAGCATTCCTAAAGGTAACAATCATGGATCTAACATCCATGCTGTCACTCAGGACTTAGTTTGAGATAACTTTGTATCTTATTGCTAATAAACAGCTCCTATCAATAACAATGAAGTTCTATTTAAGAAGCCTCTTTCACCACCTCACTGCATGTTCCAGCAGGCTGGAACACATCCAACACATCCAGAATTTTCTCAGCCAACATCTTTTCTAGGGAAGAGAGCAATTGCACCATAAGTGGTATTTTGGCATTGATTTTTTTTTTTTTTTTTTGCTTTTAAAAGACTGCTCTCTTCCCTTTAGTCACTGTAACAACAGGATCAGCTTCTCCACAGTGTTTCACAAATGCCTCCACCTCCTGACGTAAAGAATCACTTGTTTGCTTCATGCATTTTTCACCTTTGTCCTCCTGGCTAAGGTTCCTCATGGATGTGTTTCCATGATAAAAAGCATGGGCAAATTAGACACCGTGAGTACATTGGTGTATGTGCTGGCTGGGGCTTGGCTGTCCAGCCAAGAGTACAGAGCTCAGTTCAGGCTGCCAACCTGGCCAAGGAGTGGGAATGGCCCAGCCACGAGCTCTTGCCCAGTCCCTCTGGCTGTGACGATGCTCTGAGGACCAGAGCTAGGTTATGGGTCACAGCATCCACTTGTTCCTGATGATTTTCATAAACTGAAAGAACCTGAACTTGTGAAAGGACTTAAAATATATGATATGCTGACCAAAATCCTTTCTTTGTTCAGTGGTCAGGTTTGGTATGAGCACCATTAGATTTTCCTGTCCTGCCTCACCTCAAATTACCTGAGATCTACCTGTATGTTAAAAGCAATGGGTAAAATGATTCTCCATCCCTTCCTCCATGCCTTCTTAGTGTAGTTGCTAGATGTGGTAAGTGTTTTGTTACTTGGCCATTTCCTCAGGAGAAGCTATAGCCAGCACATTCATTTCATAAACGAAAATAAACTGCTCTTGCGTGGAATGATTTTTTGGTTGATGTGGAAAGAGGCAACCAGAAAGTTGGCCAGTTTCCCACTGCCAGTAACTAGAGCTATCCCAGCCACACCAATCCACTTTTCCTTGCTCATAAAACCATCTTAAATGGATGAATGATTCATAAGGTGAATGACGAGAGCTTAGCTCAGGCTGCATTTCTTGTGGATCTCTGCCTGTAGGGTGGGCACCATGCTGCACTCAGCTAGCAGAGGATTCCCTTTTTCCCTAACTGATTAATGTTTGCTCACAGGAGCTTGATTACTGTATTACAAGTCACAGATTTGCAAGATTAAAAATGTCTGTTGAATTAATTAGCTGCAAATCAATCCGAGCAAAGCTTGACATGTTCCAAGCTGTTCCAATAACATAAAAAAGGAGGAATCTATAGCAGCCACAAATATATGTCAATATGCCAGCACCACATTACCAACAGTGACAGTTTCCCTCTCTGTTGATGTAGGATGATATTTCATTGTCTTAATAGTGCTGTCTGCAGGCTAACTCCTGCCCAGTGGTGTGGTAGCTGAGCGGATGGCTGAAGTATCTCAGGGAAATATCTCCCCTTGGCCGGGGCAGTAGCCCAGAGGGGAAAATAAAGCACAAAATAGGCTCCTGCTTTGTCTTTGGCACGAGTGGACGTTGCAGCATCAGCACCGTGACCTACCACAGTGTGGTCACTGCCCGGCAGGAAGAGAGGCAGTGCCTACCCCAGAATGGAAAACCAAGGAAATGGATGTATTTTTAAAGAACTATCAGGATACAAGTGAATCAAATCCTGTACAAAATGCAACAGTAATTAAAATGTCAGAAATAGCTTCTGTGCATTCAGGGTACAGCATCTAACATTTATCTTCAGTCTATAATCTATGAACTAGTAAATCTTTTCTTCTGAAAACAGGTCAGGTAATTGCATGTTTTTTGGATACCAAAACTTCTCTTTTTAGTATTTTTCAATCAGAATTAAGGTGAGCCCTGCTAATTTATTAAGATTACTCCATTTATAAGCTACATCAATATTCAGTGAAACAAATATAACTGATATTAAATGAAACAAAGGGTTAATAGATTCCTTTACCATTTGCCTACATTTGTTTTCTTTTTGGTGACAAACCAAATGTGACATCATTAGATTTTGACTTGATATGCCTTCTCAAGGATTTATATGCAACTAAAACCTGTTGGAACAAGTCCTTATTAGTCTGTACAAGCCTTTATTTTGTCACTCCTCTCTTCTACTGCAATATTTTAGATAATTACCTATACCTTGAGACATATTTCCTTCACAACTCTTCATTAAAGTACTGGCACAGGATAATGCAGAGCTGTCTCTAATAATAACTAGAATGTGTTTTCCAATAATGTGCTTTTCCTTTTGCAGTTATCACTTGATTGCCCTTCAAAGAATCAGGATCCTTCAGGTTGGAAAGGACCTTTAGAGACCATCTAGTCCAACCCCTCTACTCCAGCAGGGACACCAAGAGCACGGGGCACAGGGCGGCATCCAGGCAGGTTAGGAAGATCTCCAAGAAGGAGACTCCACAACCTCCCTGGGCTGCCTGTACCAGGGCTCTGGCACTCTCACTGTAAAGAAATTTTTCCTTAAGTTCCTGTGGAACTTTTGGTGCTTCAGTTTGTGGCTGTTTCCTCTAGTTCTAAATGAACTAGTTCCATCTATTTCCTTCATGTCAATGCTCCTGACACTTTATTTAGAATTGGAACCTAAATGACCTATCAAATTAAATCCTACCAGAATTAATGAGTCATTCATTCCAGGATTCATTCTGGAGTACAGAAGTACACTTACTCCTGTAAATGTATATGTATATACACACTTATACATGTATATACATGTGTGTATGTGAATAAAGGCATATGATAAAATAGATTTGCTGCCAATAGAATCATCCCAAGCTATGACTCTATTATTTTTAGTAGGAGGAAAAACACATATTTTGACAAAATACTGTTATACTGTTTTGAACACGATTCGAAGTGGGGATGCTGACCTTGTGTACTCCAAGGGCTGCCAGTTTGTACACAGCTCCTATTCAAACATATTCTCCAGAGAAGCCATGCTGCAGGACTGTCTGCTTGCCCTTTAATCAGTTGAATCCCTTTTTTTTTTTTTTAATTTTCAGTAGAAGAATTGCAATTGCAAAAAGAGTGCACCACAAGCTCAGATAACTTTGGCTACAATAAAAATGTGGCGCACACTCACAAAGCCTGTCTAGGCTCCAAGGAGAAACCAGGTGAACGTGGCTAGAGTAGCACAGGGTGCCTTAATGAACCTTATTCAAGGCAGGGTGTTGTGATTGAGGCTTCGTCACAGTGCTAACCATGTTCACACAGCTTTCGGTCAGGCTGGAAGGCTGAAAGAGTGATTCTGCAGCTGCCCCGAGTGTTTAGGGTAGGCATTACTCTGACTGGACACAAGCGACGTGCACAGCAACTTCTGAGGCCTCAACACTGAGGGGGCCAGATCCATAAAAATACGAGGAGTACTACAATGCTCAGGATAACGATGGAAAGAGGAAGAACAACCTCAAAATAGGAGGGAGAGGGTGTGCCCTTCTCCTCAGTAGTTTAAGGCCTGGTAGCCTTCTCCTGAGAGATAGTAATTGGAGGTTTGAACTACTGTGAGCTTAGACATAAGAGAACCTGGTTTGCCCCTTGGTCTCTGCTACCATAAATCTACCATGAGAGCATTTGTGGGCTCAAGTTCTACAGGTGAGATAGATACAGAAGGACACCTGTTTGGGGGGACCCTGACAGGTTGTGGTGGAAGATAGGTGCTAAGTTACTCATTGCTGTGAAGACCGAAGGGTTTCTGACCAACTCTGGGAGCCAAATTTTAGCTGCTCGAACCTTTCCCATAAAAAACTCAGGAGCTGCAGGTCAGTGCAGTTGGGAGCCCTTGACATCTCCGGGGTGCTGTGCTGTCACCTGGCCCAGGTACATGGTCTTAATCCCCTGGGCTCTTTGGTGGTAAAGACAACGCTGGGCTGTGACCTGGCCTCATCCCAGTGTGGGTTCCTAGCACCCAAACACAGCTCAGCACTGGCCTTAGTGCCACAATAGGTATGGGGAGGCTTTCCCAGGTGAGCAGCTCGCAGTTTAATTAAGCTGAGGAAATCACTTATTAGTGAATGCCTGTGTAAGAGCTACTATATATACTAGGTTGTTGAATGGACACACTTATTTCACGCTAGAAATGCTTTTCTGGGGCATTTTTTTTCACTATTTCATTCTGATAAGTGAAAAAAAAGGCATTTTAAGCACAGAATAAAAGTACCTACATGGACAGCTCAGAGAGCCGGTGTAGAGTAACTATGTGTCCTAAAAGGATGTGATCTTTTTTATAGAAAAACAAACTCCTTGTGTAGAAAAGCTGCTACCATGCCTAGGGCTCCTGCATACCCTGAAGTAGATCCAGAAGCTATTGCTTCCAACAATGTCTGAGATAAGAGAGTGAAGTGCCTGGTTAAAGATGTTTATATCCGTAAAAGTCAGATTTTTGTTTCTGTGATTGTAATATCTACTTACTTTGACAAATTCATTGCATTTTTAAACTTATTTGAGCAATTGCTGAAGACCAGAGTTTTGGCTAGGCTTTAAAACTTTTTGGAGGCTTTAAAGCTTTTTGGT
Source organism: Rhynchotus rufescens (assembly GCA_032273925.1). Lineage (NCBI taxonomy): Eukaryota > Metazoa > Chordata > Aves > Tinamiformes > Tinamidae > Rhynchotus > Rhynchotus rufescens. Next base: position 11,126 of record JAVCKT010007709.1, read on the forward strand.
TGTTTCTATTTTACAGACTGTGCCTTGCAGATACAGATTTACATATGATCTTTCTATTAGTTCGCTATTTATCTCACAACTTCCTGTTCATATCTGAGTAACGCATTTACAAATCTGTTATAATCAAATACGAACTCTCTTACCTCTCTAACTGGTACAAACCACCCCATAAATGTACTAAAAGGACTTTTCCCCTGCACCCTGCATGCCTGTCCTCTTTGCTTCATGATTCAGAGCACATGGCTTTCTAATGAGTGTAAGAATCTCATTGCTAGATGCTCAACACTCAGAATAAACATAAGGGTCCCAGCTTATGAGTTTACGAAAAATTCCTTTTAATGAATGTCATGGTCAGCAATTGAGGTTTACAAAGACTGCTGGAGGTGACTGTGGTCTCATAGATGCTTTTCAAAATCTCCTTATAGGATTGGAAAAATGGCAACTCAATCAAAATGGGTAAAAGGAAAAAAAAAATTAAAAAGGATTGTTTTTATTCTTTGGTGGTAGCACAAAGCTATAAAAAAAAAAAAAAAAAAAGCTATATAAAGTATGTATATCTATTGAGCCAAGTGATATTCAGGCTCTTCAATATAAAGCAGAACTGCAGCTGGTCCCATTAGGAGCTAACAAAGTAGAGCAAAGACCTGATGCTTACACAGTCTGAATCCATGTAATTATTCACTGAAGGCTTGGAGCCTGACTTTTCCCATGTCCTTACCAGTGTAAATGTGAAGAAATCCAACCAAACACCTGCAGTGAGGTCACTACTGTAAAACAAGTTTAGAAATGGGCCCCGTGGACCGCTCACCTGTTAGAAAAAGCTTTGCAAGTTACCGGTAAATCACTCATACTAGTGACGCTGTTCCTCTAGCCTTGCCTGGGCAAGGCTTTATGAGGCTATCCCCTTCTCTCCTGTAAAGAAATCTGCTCATATTGGATGTGAGAAAGCATCTTGGAAGCAGATTTGCATCCAAGTGAAAATGACGACAGAATTTGTTTCCAAAAATTGCTACATACTAGTTGCAGTAATCCGCTGTGCATTTTTTATTCCTGGATTTAAACGGATCGGTTCTCGTTTTGAACTCTGTTTTATCAGAATAAAGAGAAATGGATTCAGTGCTGTAATGAAAAGATATAGCTCTATTGACAACCAAGGGAGGGCTTCGTAGCATGTCTCTGGTATAGAAATGGCTCTTTGCCACTGATTCCATTTGGCTTTCTGCTGAGAGCAGGGGCTTCATGTGAGCCAGCCTAATTGCTACAATTAGCAAAATTAAATGGCTTATTGTATATTTGGACAATTCTTTCCACACTCTGCACTGTTCCTCTGCAGAATAAGTAATTACAGTGCTGGGCTCGCAGCTTCACGGACTCGTGTTGTGGTTATTTTCGACATGCACCTTTCACAGAGGCAGAGCCTGCAGGAGCCCCTTCGAATGGATGCACCAGTGCGATTTACTCCGCATGCCACCCTGCACGGGAGCGGAGAGGCAGCAGTAGGACCCCAGCAAGCTGCTGGAGCCTTTTCCTTGGCATTGCGCAGACAGTGCGGGAGGTGCAGGGCCGCAGAGTAAATCGCAGCGTCGCATTCACCCGGGCTTGCACCCGGCAAGGGCTGAGCAGGAAAGGGGCTGTGGAGTCGGGAGCTCGGCACTGGCCACTTGTAACGATTTCAAAATGGATTTCTTAGGATTTTTAAATAACAATAGGTTAGCAGTGAAGATTTGTTGGCCCATAGAACGTAAACTAGTATATTGTTTTTTATAGTGATTGAGAGTACTTTCCCTCCCAAAACTACATTTGGACTTTTAGTACCCCTCATAGTACCCATTTCAGTGAGATAATAATACAGAGATTATCTATATCATGTAGATAATAATATTAGACACATTTTAAGCAAATTTGGGGTTAATAACTATTTGCTACACAGTAAAAATTACAGCTCCAGTAAAACTTTAGTTTTCCTCCTCTCCTTAAAGGTTTACAAAGTCAGACAGCATGAGGACTAGCATTTAACTTTAGAAAGATTTTTAAAATCTAATCCACATGTTATAGATATGAATTAATAGAAAATTTGGATTTTTTTTTGACAATGAAAATAGTATTTAAATGTAATCAAGCCCACATAAGCCAAGCACAGAAACATTGTTCTAGCACAAGAAGCAGATTTCAGGTGACAAGCAAAAATAGGAATGATTTTTTTCATTATTAAAATGCATGAAAAAAAAGTATTGCACATATTTTCAAACAATTCATTTTTAAAAAAGATTATCTTATTGTAGGACAAATAACATTTCTTTTAAAATAAGACAAAAGTTTTATCTTACATTTTCTTATATATCTTCTGAATGAACATGGATATACAGTACCTTTATCTAATCAGAGCTGTGAATACTACTTATTTTTTTTTCC
>JAVCKT010007709.1:13547-30311 GCA_032273925.1 Rhynchotus rufescens
AAAACTATTGGAAACCCTTAAAGTTTTAGGACTTAGTTTTTAACCAGATAAGTTATCTTTAGGTCTGCTGGCAAATTTGCTTGGTTCATTAATACAATGCTTACATGACATTTATTTCTAACAGAGAAAGAGATATGATTGCTTTTCTTTACAAGATTATAATTATGAAATTCTTCTATTTTCTTGCTATTCAGGGATGGAGTCTTGAAGACCTGATATTTTCATTATTTCAAAAGAAGAAGTAATTTTTTTTAACAATTCTTTTTTTTGCTATTGCTGTCTTAATTGAACTTTATTGGTAGATCTTGAAATTGTCTGCAGTAAAAAGAATAGTGCATATTTATTATTAGCTGTCCATAAGGCCATCATGGAATTTCACCATGGACTATGTTTAATCTTGATAAATTCTATAAAAAATTCTTGCAGCTCTGTAATGTGACTGTTCATGGCAAAGCATGAGAAACTGCCCATGCAGTCAGCTGAGTGTTATATTTCATTGGGCATCCTATTCTCAGTGAAAATATCTCTGACATTAAGAACCAAAGATTTTAGAGAACAAATTTAGGCTCAGTATGACATGACTTTTCCTCCTTTCCTCCAACACCTGGACGGGTTTCTAGTGTCATGCTGTGCATTAATGCTACTGTTTATGGCTCTCTGCCCTCAGTGGGTGTATTTGTATAGGAACCTGCTGTGGTCCATTTAAATCTATAAATATTTTTAAAAAATGTTAAAAATGATGGGACAGTATAGAAAGTAAATGCTAGAAATTAAAACCCAGTGAAAAAGCAACCCCTCCTTGCCCTTCCAAAACCAAACAAGACCAAGTAGTTAAAATCCCAACCCAAGTCCTTCTTGAGAAACCTTGCAACGCAAGCGCAAGGAAAACGTGTGGGTTGGACCATCACCCTTGAAATTCTGTATTAAGCAACATTGCACCCTGAAATTCTGCATTAAGCCTCCCTGACCAAGGGTCTTGCAGCTGCGAGCAGCAGCAGCAGCAGGACAGGCTGTGAGGAGCACGGCAGGGGAGCAGCCTTGCTGGTGGCACCGACGCCAGTGCCACCTTTCCTGGGCAAAGGCATCAGGGACCTGCTGCAAGGGGCCCAAAGCCGCTGCAGGGCTCCCAGCGTGCTGATTACAGGTTGCCTCTCTTAGGTATTAAAGAAGCAGCAAATTTCTAGAGTTGTTCTCAAAATCAGCCCTCATGGGCCTTGGGTTAAGCCAGGCAACCCCTTTGCCTGGCTCATAAAGGAAAACCCTGATTTCCTTGTGCGGCCGAGCGATCGGTGCTGGAGAGAAGGCTCTGCTGAATTAGACTGGGCAAAGGACTTGTTCCCCAAATCTGGTTTTTTTTTTGGCAGTTAGTACAAGAGCCCATTTTCTTGGCAAAATATTCACGGCTCTTCATGGAATAATCAGATACATCTCCATGGTCAAATGCTTTGTACAAAGTTTCAGATTTGGGCTATCAAAGAATTATTTTATTTAAAAAATGAATATTCTGACAGCTGGCCACTGCTTAATTTGAAAATATCTAAGAAACCCTTCAAGAATGGGTGTTTTCTGATCTGTGTAAAGTTCCTTCTGGCTTGCAGATTCCTGCACTTCCACAGATGTTTTGCTTGGAGGTCCTTGCTCCAGCAAATAACCGATATTGAACATTTCACGAATAAAAAAGTCAACATTAAAAATGGTTAATTGAATGTATACAAGTAAACATAGGCCGTGTAATCTTTGCTATTTCATAGTACAAATATTAATAACAGGAAGGACTGAAATTTACCCGGCAGCATATACAGCAGTGACTACACTGAATATACCTGACAGTGAAGACAAAAACACCAGTCATCAGGTCTTTGCCATCCTGACAATGCATTTAAAACAGTAACTCTTCAGTTCTGCTTCACTCTCCTAAATGGATGGAAATAGTTACAGCAAATTGTTTCTTATGGAATCATTAGGTGTCTTTACAAGCCACTTACTTACATTTGAAGCAGGATCCATAGATTATGGAATATTCTAAAAGTACCCGTGTAGGCTTTCATATGGCATTACACTGCAAAACAAATCCGGAATGTGTGAAAAAAATGTTTCTATCAACCTGCAGAAGCCAGCTGATAAAATTCATGGACCATTTCTTAAATTCTAAGCTATAAAGAGAATGAAATGTATTAAAAGATTTGAGGTTTATAAAAAGTAACCTTTTTATACCATATTTTCACTTTACAAAAATACTGAAATAATTCATGAGTTATTCACTCTGCACCAGCTTTAAAAAAAATACTATCAAATTTTGACTTGCATCTTTAATGCATCTGAAAGCACCATCAGGGGATACTTTTAACATAAAGAAGGATACCATTGACTAGACTGAGGGAGGTATTTGAAACCCAAAAAGCTTGCAGCAAAAGCACTCAATTACGAGAGATTCAACATAACTCTTAGGCGTATCTGGAAACAAGTCCTGAACAGGCTCAAGCGGGTCTTCCACATAACTTGGTTATATGGTTACATTACTGAATATACTTACTAAGAGGTGGCCGAAAGCCTTTAAAAGACATCACTTTCACCTTGGGTGGGAAAAATCAGCACTGTCCGGACATGCTGAGAACCCGACTGGTCTTTCCTGCTTCTGGTTCTTGTAGGGCTCGTGTCGCTCCTTTCCTGTCCCTCAGGCAACGATCTCGATCTTGCTTTTATACAAGGTTTGGCACTAGAAGGGTATGGCATGTCACGGTCTCTTATCAGCCCTGCATACATTCACACACTGAATCATGCATTCCGAGTCCTGAAACAGAGAGAAGCTTCAGTGTGTTCCTCTCCTCCGAGCTTCCTCCCAAGCAGCTGATGGGGTCCTCCAAAAAGTTTAGAATATGAAAACTATTCTTCCCTGTTCTTTGCATTTATTTATTTATTTTTTTTTTTTGCAGATTGAACACTGAATCATGATTATCATTTAATTTACATCACTACGTGCTAGAGCTCCTTTCTGTTTGTTTGTTTTCCTTTCTCCTGAAAACCAGAAGTGAGCTGCATAGGATTGCTGTTGAAAGCAACATAAAGAACTTAAACTTCAATTAAAAAGACTTTGAAATTCCACTGAAAACAGACAGCTCTGTTGGTATTAATGCTTGTGATCTAATTAACCAGATTTTAGTTCATTTTTCATTGATAGCCTTACAAACGTTATCAAGTATCTATTTAGTTAAGAACTCTTCTGCAAAACTATTCTAACCTGAATGGTTCATCTGTGGGCATGCTGAGGACTACTATGCTCCTATTTTTTTCCCCAGAAACCAGTTTTCGTAACAGCAACGTTGCATGGTACAGTTCTGTTATTTTTGACAAGTTTTTTTTTTTTGCCATTGAATATGCAAATATCAATCATTCATTTCTAAAATAAAATGCACTACTGGCTAAAGTTGAAAGCTCTGATCAGGACCTTCCTAATGCTTTGAATGTGAGTACTGTGCAGTCAGAGTTTCATAGCAGCAAGGAGTCGTGGGTGAGCGTCCCCAGCTGAAGTAACTGATATGTATGTGCGTGTGTGGACGTGGACGTGTGTGGGGGTTGCTTTTATGTTTTTTTTTTTTGTTTGTTTTTGAGGCTTTCAGGTGATGCTGCTGAATCAGGGTCCTGCGGACAGACTGCACACAGTGGATCAAATGATAATCATGATGATAGCCAGACTAAGAACACTACAGCTTGTAGCTCTAGTTGCGGCACGCAGTTTAGTTATTCGTACAGCCCTACCGTCAACCCTCAATTTGGACGGTAACGTCGGAGCTTCTTCAAGCTGCGGGTGTTTTTTTTGTTGTTGGTGTTGTGTTTTGTTTATAATGTGGTCTCGTACTCCAAGCGCTCCTGGATAAGGGCATCATCTTTATACTGTAGCCGTGGAGGAGCAGGGGAACATTCAAACGCTAGGATGGCCTTCCTCAGGCTCCTGTCCAACACGTGTCTCTCCCAGGCTGGGTACCTGTTCCTGAACAGGTCGATTTTAATGACAGACTCCTCAATCCTTGGTGGCCGGGAGGAAGGTGTGGAAGGTGCCGTGGGCCTCACCTGAAACACAGGCGTGCACCCGTCCCTCTCCGCGAATTTCTGATCCCGCTCGCTCGTGACGCTCCGGTTGTTGGAGATGGACCTCAGCGTGCTGGTCGCCACTTCGGGGGGCAGAGCGAAGGCGGCGGCAGGGTCCTCGCAAGCGCAGCTTGGCGACTGCCCGAACCGCGGTCCGTTGGGGTGGAAGAAGGCATAGTACATCAGCATAAAAACAATGCCCGTCAGAAAGCTGCTGAACACCACGCACAGTGCTGGTATGGCAAACGCATCGGAGATCGGCGGGGCCTTGTACAGGTACCACAGGGCGCTCAGGGCGGTGTTCTCCAAAAGGATCACAAAATAATAAATGAAAAGCCTGCAGCGTGTCCTCCCTTCCTTGACGTTGAACCAGCTAAAGATATAGATTATCCCCACCACCATGTCGAAAACTATTTCCTCCCACTTCGTGATGCAAAACTCTGTCTCGCAGTGGACAATCCAGAAGGTCATGATGCACCAGTGGAGCACGATGAAGATCCCAAAGTACAGCTGGAAAACCGAGGCAAACAGAGCAAAAGTAATGACCCTTGCGGCTATCGTGAAGAAATGCCAGCAAAACTGGATTATAACAGCCATATAGCTGATGGGTTTCTTGTCGTCGCGGGAGTCGCGGAGGGCCTTTTGGTAGGAGGCCAAAGCCCAAGCCAGGGATACGAGAGACGCTGCAGCAGTAAGACCTAGGAGAAAACAGAACATCACTTGAGGTATAATTAGTACATCAGCCTTTCTCACAAGGCACATAAGAACACTCATTCTTTCATTCATTTTCCATTAGTTTAACCAGCACAGAGGCCTGGACTCCCAAGTGCTCCAACTTCCTTGTCCCTAAAAACGTGTCCTTAAAAACGCTATAGTATTTCCGGAAAACCTGCCAATATTTTCCACAGAAAAAAAAATAGTATAACTTTACTTTTAAGATATTTTCATCCAGGCGGGTTTGGAAGATCTCCAGAGAAGGAGACTCCACAGCCTCCCTGGGCAGCCTGTGCCAGGGCTCTGGCACCCTCACGGTGAGGAAGTTCTACTTCAGTAAAGTTCAGTAAAAATAGTTCACATTCACCTGAAAATACAAAACCAGTAAAAAAATATTTTTACAAAAGCTTTTTGAAACTTATGCTGGAGGTGTATTTTTCTTTTTTTACAAAAAGATTTTGATTATTGTGGATAGAATAATTTTTTAAAAAGATGATTTGCAATTAAATGTAATTTTAAACTAACCTGTTACTTCCTCTTTCTAATCAGAAGAATACCTTGCATTCCTGTTAGAGCAGTGGCCCAGTTGAGCACTGTTATTCACGTTTTACACTTTTGCACATCATTTTGTTGGAAATGAATTATACACTTTATGATTAATTTTTACTTATGGTTTGTATCAAGCTGCTTTAGATGGAAATGGGAATTCAATTTAAATGCAGAAAAACAGCATTTTAAATGTGTTTATCATTTAAATATATTTTCAATGAAAATGCTAGATACAGAACAAAAATAGATGAAAATATATGAAACTTATTTTATATTTAGAAATAGTTTATTAACCAGAGCAAATATTACATACAGGTAATGAATGGATTCATAACTCTTAATATCCCGTACTGTGAATTTATTCACAGATCATAAAAAGATAATGGCATTTCAGCTTATTCCATTTCTAAACAGTTCCTTAACTTTGAATTTACTGGTTATTGGACTGCATTAAACTGAAATGAACAAACATTCCTTTGATCTTCTTTTTAAAGCTGTTTAAACATTTCAGCAAACTTAGATTCTGGATGCAGATAGTTTTCTTCCCAGTCCAGTGGTATTGTCGAGAACCTAACCATCAAGAAGGTATTAGTTAAAAATTATCAGTATCTAAGTTTAATGCAAACTGTATTAACAAACAGTAGTTAGTTTAAGCTTAAATATATGTTGTCAAACACTTCTTGTTGAAAAAAATATGTCTTAAAACAGGCAAGCATAGGTTATGGAAATAATACCTGATTCTGAAAGAAGAAATCTATTTAAACAGCCCCCTGGCTTAACGCATTAAGATTTTGTTCAGTGAGAACAGAGCGATTTGCGCTCTCAGAAGGGCTGGTTTGTGTTTGCCGGTGCCTCTCCCGCTGTCCCTGGCAGGGTGTTAATTATGCTGTGAGCTCCTGTGAATTTGATGACTCTTTATTTTGTTTTACTTTTTTTTTTTTTCTTAAGAGAAAAATAGCAGAAAAGCAATCTGCAGAAATATGGGGCAGGCTTATAATTCCAGAGAGAATTTCTGAATAAAACATCATTGCTTTTCTTTACGCTTAGCTGCCTGGATGCCAAAACACTAACATTAGTGCTGGAATCTTCCTTCATAGAGAGCACAAGCAATCAGCGAGGCAGACAGGAAGGAGGCATGGTATAAATTGCTGTTTTCATCTCTGACGTGCATATTTGCTTTTCACTCCAGACTGCCTTTCAGTGACCATTATCTCTAGAGACAACGCTAACCAGTGAAAACATAAGTCCTCCTGCTCTTGCAGAAATGGTGTAAGTATTTCTGACAAAATAGAGTTCATTTCCCTTATGGAATGAAAAGTTTGGAAAGCTAGATGAATAGGATACTGGCTAAGAAAGCCTTCCAATATAAATGAGCACTCTGAACAAAGAGCTCAAAAATAGCATTATTAGCCTGGGAAAGAATAATGTGAGGAAAAAAAAAATCCACATATTTCTCTGCAAATGTAACTTTAATGACCTCACAAACTCCCCAGAGGTATGTATAGATATCATCAGTTTTACATTAAGAAGTGTAAATTCATTCATTAATGCACACAGAATATATGAAATAAAATGTTAAAATTCATAGGAATTTCCAATGAGCTAATATGAATTCACTCATAGTCATTTTTTTTTTTTCTGAAAGACAGCAAGAAGCAAGTACAATAGCAAGTTAATTCTGTTATTTAAACAATTATTAACAGGGAAATATCCAGTGCTCTTACAGAACAAATTGCAGGATACTACAGGCATACAGGAGGGCAAAGGCGGCAGAGAGAGGTACAAACAGAAAGAACTACTACTACTATTACTGTTAGGTGTGCTATTCTTACGCTATCCTTGGGTTATTAGGCCATGATTTTTGAGGTACAGAATCAAGATGAGATTAAATGTTTCTTGAGGACCATCCATCTTTCTTTACTGATGAAGCCAAGCAGTGAACAATTATTAAAAGGATCATTCATAATGGGAACAATACCATAAAATTCATGCAAATTGCCATTTTGCTTGCTGATAAAGATGTGTGGTAATATAAATAATTCACAGGCAAAGGAGACATCAACAAAATTACAGGAGAACCAAATGGATAGCTCATTAATTAGAACATAGTGGCACATTCGCTGAGGGGAAACCTCTTCATGTTTCAAAAGAAGAATTAAAATTGATTTCTATTAGAACAAAACTTTAAGTATGCTAAAATGGTATCAGGAAAAAAAGGAGTTTTTCTTTAGTGTTAATGCAAAACAAAAAAAAAGTAGTATTGTTCACTGTTGACTTCAGCAGAAGAATTATTTGCCATTCAGAAATTAATAGATAACTTGGAAGCCCATTTATGAAAGTCCCATCCTTACATAGCAAGCACTACTCTTTTCTGCCCTCACGTCTTCAGCCTCCTGACTGACTGTCCAGGGGCTAGAGCGGCTTCCTGGTGCTTTTCTGAGCAGTCAGAAACACCCCAGTCATCTCTATTTGGAGTCTTATTTCCTCCATTCTTTCTATAGAAGAGAAATTCTTGAATTTTATACAGCTCGGCTTATTTGCACTGGTACTGCAAGTCTAATAAAGATTAAACTGGAATGAGCTACAGCTCACTGAATGCAAGAAAAAGCAATATCTTTCAGAGGAAAAAGCAAGCAACATATATAGGGGAAGGAGGGGAGGAAGAAAAGAAGGGGAAAAAAAGGATGTATAGATATGTATATGTTTACAAATGCAACATTATTTCAAGGAAGTTCAAGTAGCTATAGGAATGCTAATGAAATTCTCCAAAACTGCATTTGTGAGAAACCAGTCTGAAATGTTTCACCTGTTAGTAATCTAAATAAAGTTGTTCACTGCAGATACAGATTTTCCATATTACATCCCCACTTGGCAATTTGCAATTTAATTGTATCCTGCTGACACCTCTGCCTTTGCATTCTGATTCCTGTCTGCATACACAATTTATTTAACTTTGAGGAAAGAAATTCAACTTCTAAGCCGCATATGTCCATAGTCTGTATTTTTCCTTGGCTCCCTCTATGTAATCTTTAGACTTGGCTATAAGTGAAAATATCTGGGTCTCATTCTCACACCAGTCTGATCTTACTCCTTGGTATTTGAGTCAATAAAGACAGATTTAGGTCTATAAATTACTCTTTGTAGTCTCTTTGGTCCATAAGCCTTTATGGAGAAAGTCCAAAACACTTCAGGGCAACTGAAAATCCTGAAAATGGGTGAAACATTAGGAGAGAATCCTTCTTGACATTCAACTTATTTCAAAAATCAAACTCTCCAAGGCTGTTCCCCCTGCTTCATCTTCCTGTTCCAAATTCGTACTCATCTCACCATTTCCAGGAGTAAATTCATGCTAGAAGCAGGAATACCAAACACAGCAGGACATCTGGGCATGACTATTTTGACTGAGATTTGGAACTGCGAAACACATTTGAAGGAAGTCTATTTTTACGAGCTTTTTACCCAGCAAGAGAAGTGAAAATGTATGCACCCAAACTTTAAGATGCTTCACAGAACCAAAGTCAAGCAAAGACTGTATAAAATTCACCAGTTCCCTTAAGGCCTTAAGCCTGTGAGGAAGTATGGCATGATCTCCTCTCCTCTGCTTCCCTTCAGTTTGCAAAAGTGAACCTGCCATGTTACTGAGCGTTTGCCATCCTGTTGAGCTTAATAGCCATGCTGGGATGCTGAAGACAATCTGAGACCAGCCTGTGGGTGCTACAGCACCCCTTTTGCTCCCAGTATCCTGGTATGGCAATGATGTACTGAGGATGCCTTGTGCTACCCCATGTGGTTTAGCACACAGGTGCTCTGCGTGCTACAGGCCCTTACTGATCATACTTGGACCACACGCCCAGGATTTTTGTGCTTATTTCATCCTCACAGGTCTTATTTCCTACCCAAGACTGGAAAACAAAAAGTATAGTGGAATTTTACTTTTTCTGCTCTCTTATTATTTGAAAGGTTAAAATACAAACTCCCTCACTTGGGTTATTTTTTCCGATGGTCATGGATGATGTAGCCTGCCAGGAGAAGCTGTAGCTCTGTTTTGAAGTATCCATACTGGAGTCTCTCCTTACAGTCTTAAGAGTTGCTGTTGCAGTCTAACTAGAGAAGATTGCTGTAAATTAGCACTTCCAGCCTTCACCCAGCATTTCTATAGCAGATTCTCTCTCAAGGTTTCATAGTAGGGATATTTCTTGTACAAGTGTCCTTTCTTCTACTTTGCACAAAGTATTGTAAGTATTTTTCGGTAGGAAAAAGGAAATATTACTGTCTTAATATCTGCAACCAGGCTCAACCTCTTAAAATATAGGCACTGATCTTAATATATCATTCTCAACTACAAAGTTTGGATTCTTGTCACAAAGAGGTTCCAGGGCCATAAACGTGTTGGGAAGATAATTCTATTACTTTCTTTTATCAGGAAGCTAGTCAATATTAGCTGTACTCAGATGCTACTACATTTTCTTCAAGTCTCTGGGGAATAATAATGCTTACTTTACTGGTGAATAATAATGGTTATTCTACTGGTGTACATGAGTCCATACTCACCACTATTCTTCCTGTGAACACATAGTCAAAGGCGGCAGCCAACTGAAATATTTAATTTCTGCAATTTTGCTTAGACTTGGCTACTCATAAACATGGGAACAAAAATCTCTGAACATGAGTCTCTAGATCCACATTTCCAGTGTTTGTCTTCCTTGTTTTTTTTTTTTTTTTTGGTATTGACAGCTGGGGTTATTAAAGGTGAAACAGACTGTTTCATCAGCTCATCTCCAACATATGGTTTAACTTCATCGCACAACATGCTAGGCTAGGGTAATGCAGGGTTTTGGATGACAGGAACACTTCTTCACTAAAATGTAAATTAGATAATGCCTATATTGCCTCTCCTACATGCTACATAATTCTTAGAGAACATGCCAGCATGCATAAGAAGAGCTTTTTCCATGATTCCTTTTAGCTGCTTTCTATAGATTTTTTTTTTCTGGCCAGAAACTTTCATCTCTTTCATTATTTTGGCTTTCTACAACAACTTACCTTTACCTACCCTGGAAGTTTGGAAACATCATGTATCTACTAAACCAGTTGACTTCTACCTTACTTGTCTTGTAGGCTCCCAAATTATATTCCATTATATATGGTTTGGACTCTGTATAGAGGATCTAAGTAACTGACAACAGATTTGCTTATCTCAGCTATCTTTAGCATATTCTTAGGGTCTGGATCAAGAATTTACCTAATAATCCGGCTCTCATTGCAAAGTCATGCCAGACTTACCAAATCTAACTGTTGGACACATATTTAAATATGTCTGCTGAGCATCAGTCTTGACCATAATTTTAAATGAGCCCAAAGCCCATTTAAATGCTCTATTGGGGTGATAATTTTATTTCAAGCTAAGATAAAAAATAGCTTCTCTCTGTCTGCCCACCAAAGCCTTCTCTATTTTATACAAATGTAGTCTCTTACCTAGATTTTTTTTGTTGTTGTTATCTCAGAACTTCGGGTTAAATTTTCTCCCAATAAACCAGTGCAAGACTTACTGGTCATAACAGTCAATTTAGCACCCACGGATCATGAGGACCAAGAAAGTTGGACCTCTTGTGTCATTCAAGAGACTATAGTCATTAATTCAGGCCTCTCTTTATCCGCAGGCAGCTAGTGATAGAAGGAGTTGACCAGAACAACTAAAGCTCTGCTATCTTCTCATTACTCTGTAAAAGTAATTGATTTTAAGATACTTGAGCAGGAAAGTTGCATTCCCAGAATATGCCAGCAAAAGCCAGTAAGTTACTGGTTCACTGAGCAGCTTGAGTGACCCCTTTTCTTCTCTCAAGAGTACATTTTTCTGATATTTGTTAGTTTTTAGCTCTACTAAAGGTTTATTGTATTTATAATTTATGATTCGGGAGCTGCTATTAGCCATTAATGAAGCTCAGTCCTTTCCAGGCACTGTCAGGTACTGATGTGACTTAGTGCAGTCTGCACTTTGCCCGGCTTGGCAAAGTAGCATAATGTAAAAAGAACTATCAGAAAGCTAAATTTAGACTCCCTACTGCCACATCTAGACTCCTTCTTGCCTGTTAGTTAACCTGGTATCTTTGTATTCTGCTGAACTATGTGCAGCACAAACATGCCTACTGACTCCCAGATTATTTCCATGGTGAGCACATTTCTTCTTAGGTAAAAAGTGCTTTTGACATCTTAAGGTTGCTGCAGCTGCTTTATAGGGATTAAGGGATTATCCAAAGGCTGCAGAAAGCCCAGGCAGAACAAAATCCCTTGCCATTACCACTTGAGAAGAGACAACATCATGATAACATCACGCTAAACTGAAGGTATGGCACCATCTATGGGAGGAGGCTCCACTTGCATAGCTCAGTGCAATAATACTGCACACCTGGACACTTTCCATAAAGTCAATGGCAGATGCCATAACACTTCCCTCTTTCAAACCTATCAAAGGGAAAACAATTTAGTCTACTAGCAAATTACAATTTTTGATAAAGCATAACTTTAAAAAAAATGCCCTTTTTTTGTAGTTGAACATTTCTGTGATTTTGCCTTTATTTTTCTGTTCAGCTTTCATATCCTTTTGCTTAGGCAAGTTTTGGATTAAGATCCCTACGGGGTATTCCACTTACTGGAAGGAATTAACCACATCATAGGTTTTTACTCTATGTTTGCTTGCAAAATCAACTGGATTTTTTTCCTTGGAAGCATTTTTGGAAAATATCCTTCAAGTGAAAAATCGAAGATTTACACAGCCAATATTACTTAGACATTATCAATATTTTATATAAAACAAAAGACTTTTCTTTACAAATATAAAAATATTTTAAAAAACTCAAAATTACATTAATGTAGTCTATTTCACTGTATGACTATGACTGGCCAAAAATTAATGTTAGCTTTTAATGCTTGTTTCTTTTGCAAAGTTACTGTTTCTTTTGCAAAGTTACTGTAGTCATCTTTGTCAAGACCTGCATGCAGTTTTCTTCTAGTTGGTGGAACAGTGGATTGCCAGATCCTGCAAGCTGGATCACAACCAACTCATACGCTTTTTCCCAGTCTGACTTTTGATTTTCAGACATTAATTTGACTCCAGTTCTGTAGAATTAAAATAATTTCCAAGACCTTCACGGTTTTAAAAGCTGTGATTTCCAGGATATCAGTTTGTTTACATAGAAGCTCTCATTTTCTTTGAAATAGGCAGAATAGTTTCAGAGTAGCCTTAGAGATATGTTTTTCTTTTGTGAGAATATCTCCTCTCCTCCTCAAGACTCCTGAGCAATCGAGATCAATGTGTCTTGGACAAAAACGACTGCTATGGGTAGACCTCAAAGACTAGTGGCATTTCCAACTAATTTCTTTTTAATGAATAGAACAGTTATGTGTTGAGTTATGAGAGTACTATAGACTGCAAGAGGACTTTGTGCAGAGGACTCTCAAAGTCCTCTCAAACACACATGTGAACATATTTTGAAAACAGGATCCTAAAGCACTATTCTTGACAGCTCAAAGAATCTTAATCATCTGTCTGGCTAAATGAATTCCCATAGAAATGTCAAGAGCCAGGACAATGCAAGTTTAAAATTGATTTTGAATACTGGAAGATAAATCTCATAATCCAGAAATGAGTTAGTGAAAGATATATGCTTGCTACTAACCAAACTTTATGCTCTTTTTTTTTTTTTCCAACCAGCCTCCCAGAAGCAAAACAGCTTGAAATGACCTTACTGGCTGCAATGTGATGGAGCAGCCAGAAATAGCTTCCAGCTAATCCAAATTGTCTGTCTTTCTAAGTACTTTTTTCAAGAGATAGTGAATATCAATAAAATACATATAACACTATCACACTGGCACTAGGAGGGTCTGTTGAGGACTTAGGGAAGGAAGGGCTAAATCAATATTTCAAATACAGCAGAGATTTTTTTTCTTCAGATGTTGTGCTAGCGGTGGCCACTATCTAAGAGAGAGGTAAAGAAGCCAAGACATGTTCTGGAATGAAAAATACTCCAAGTACCTCATACGAAGTCTTATTACAAATCAGCAGCATGGGACCAGGTCACAGATGATGAAACACTGACTCAATGCAGCAAGAAAGCACAAGACCATTACCTCCCTTAAATCTGCTCAAGCCATAAGTTTAGGGTTCACAGGTTTATATTGGCTTTCTGAAAGAGGATAAATTTCATCCTCATTAAGTAACTGATGTTTCTCCCACTTGCACGTTACAGTCACTCTGAACTTAGTCCCCTATCTAACACAATTTGTCTGAGAAATATTACATCTATATTGTTTTCCTTTTTTTTTCTTTTTCTTTTTTTTTTCTCCATGTTTTTCAGATCTGAAGAGAAGCTAAGGATAATGTCTGATGTGGTACTTTGGGACAAAAGGCAATTAGTATCCCTCTGAAAAGGAGGCTGATTTAGCATTTGTGCAATTCCTCTTAGCAGAGGGAAAATTGAAACTGCTGGCGTTATCTGGTACATGACGCTATTTAAATTTCCCCTGTATCAATCTGAAACATTGAAGTTCTAAATCTTCTTCCTGTTTATTTTACTTTGGAAGACTTCAAATAGATATATATTTTTCTCAATAGATCACTAAATAGCCTTATTTTTTGTTAGTGGAAAAACAGCCTAGACTCTCCTTCTCCCTCTCAAACCAGAATCTCTATTTTTACCTACTGTGAAGACGATATAGATTGAAGCAACATCTAAACTGATTTGAAAATTATTCAGGGAAGTCTGGAGATTAATTCTGGTTCTAGCTTACTCTCACTTTAGCGTTAATTTAGGTGTCGTATTTATACCTTTGTCTTCTGTATTAGTTATAAAGCAGTTACTTATGAAGCTCTATGACTATTTCTGTACCTATTTCTAATATATCTAGAATATGTCCACATGATATACATTGGGAAACATTATGTAGTGATGTAAAATTTTGATGCACATTCAATTTAGATTTATATACTATATATAGACTGATAAGCAGGCACCATATGAAGACTGCAAGCAAAATGACTCAACATCTCTGCTGAAAAACATTTTCAATATATATCTATGCTTTGTTCAAAAAAAAGCCCCACTTCATTTCAACTTAAATTAATGTAGTTTCAGTTTCTGGCTCTCGTCTGGAAGACTGAAGAGTTTCCCAAGTTCCTGCTATTAAACATATTTTTCATGTGCAAGTACAGATAGACAATGATATGATTTTTTTTTAACCTTTCTTTTCCCAATAGTCTGAGTTCAGCAGACTCTTAAAGCCTTGCATCCAAATGATTGCTCTATGGAGCCAGACTCTATGGAGTCTCTTGGACCATTTGGTTCCCCTGTTTTGAATTTCTTTCAGTAGCTCCATTCTCTTCTGTGAATAGATTTCACATTAAATGTGAAATGATTTTTTTTTTGAAATTATGTGATTCATATTTGAAATTAAGTTCTCATGCGGTTTTAAGTCACATGGACTTAGGAAAATAATTAGAGTACTCATTACAGTTGCCTTTATCATTCTAATCTTGTCCATAGATAGATATAGAAAAGTAGTAGTGTCAAGGGGCAAGGTTCATGAAACAATTGTTTGCAAAAGGGTATTCTTTGCTAACCATAAATCAAGTTAATCTTTCTATAATTTTATAGAATTAATGATAGGCTAATCTGCATGCATTTTTAGTTTTCTAAGCCATTTATTTTACCATTTTTAGACTAGTTTCTTCCAGCCTCTGCACATTAGTCTGCTCCAAGATAATTTTTAAAAATGATCAGCCAATTTCAACAGAATTTGACATAGAAATAGATAACTCAAAGATACCAATTTCTTTATATTTTATGGAAAGATGACAGCTACGGGAGGGTCCAAAGAAGTATTTCTATGTTGAGGTAAGCAGGAAGCTTCAGGTATTTTTATCCCGATGGCAAGGGACCAATTAGCAAGTGAATACGTGTCTGGGAGCTGGCAAATCCACATGGGTATAACTTTGAATGAATCACGGCTGATACTGATTCTTACCCAGCCAGAGTCGTGACAGAGAACTGGGAGCAGGGCTGGGAGTGAGCAGTACAGCGTGGGGATCATGGGGATCTAGGAACGGTGTTGTGAGGGCAGTGGTTAAGGACATAGTAGGAACAGGAGATACTGTGTGAGACTGTTGTGAAGGATATGAGATAAGATCTGTGGTTATTTGTAATATAGGGATGGAGGCAAAAAGAAAGAAACTGGTAGGAAAGAAGTTTCATCATTTTTGCTGCTTGGAGAAGCTAGGAAATGAAGTAAGCAGGCACTCTACTGTCCCAGAATTCATATGTTTTGCCAAGAGTTAAATGTTCCAGTCTCTATATACACCTGCAAAAGGACAAAAAAAAAAAGGACAAAAAGCTCTGCAAGCTGCAGAAAGCAGCTGAAAATCTAGGCTGAAAATAGGAAACATGAAGGCCCTGTAAATCCATCTAAAAGACTCTAGGATTAGGTTTTAAAGATTACTTACCATTAACCTCAAATAGTAAAGACACAAGCATATGTTGTACAGCGGCGTGACTATAAATCAAGTGTTCAGAGGATGTAGTGAGGAGGAAGAGATAGCTTCATGCCTAACGTTTTTTTGAGGTATTGGTGTGTTGACCTGGTAAGACAGCAGTTTAGCAAGTCTTCTTTTTCTGGACGTTGAAGGTGACAAAACCATTAAGGATTCCCATCATTTTTTTTTTTTACAAACAGAAGAAAAATAAAGCAATAAATCTGTACTAGTAAGTGAACAACTGCTAGACAATATGATGTATAAATCCACGCTTTTCTCTACAACATAGTAGCAGTTACTGATAAAAGCAAGACAATGCAACCACAAAGCTCCAAGTTCAGAAGCAGTAACTCTGAACTGACTGGAGAACAATACACTGGACCAACAAAATGCCTCCCTTCTTGTTCACTTTTTTCTTCCTGCTATGGAAAGGAAAAAATATTTGGTTCTTTTTATGTTGCTGGACGGAGTGTGTGCCCAGGATATCTGGGAGAGGGAGATGGGGAGAAAGAATACTACTCTCTTAATTATTGATAGGTTTGAGGATGTCCAACAGGGAATGACTCTTCATTCACCCTGAAGTCTCTCTGTGCTACTTTAAAAATTTGGTTAATTTGTTTCTCTGTCAAATACAAACATAGCTATTCCTTAGAAGATGAGAGATGATAGACAGCCTTTCTAGCCATCCCTCAAACACTCTGCCAAACAAAGAATCTCAACCAATAGCAGGAAAAACAAAATTTTGATAGGTAAAACATTCTAAAGCGTTCTCCTTCCTACTTAGATCAAAAAAAGTTTACACACAATTTCATAGTTTTCTTTTTTTTCAAATGTAGTATGATTGCTCCATTTTTATAAATGTAAAAACGGGACAGATAATTGAAAAAAGA
>JAVCKT010007711.1:1684-27599 GCA_032273925.1 Rhynchotus rufescens
GGGAATACCACTGTAAACTACTATTTTCAGCTATAAAAAATAACCATTAAAGTCCAGACATGCAAAAACAAGGTAATCTTCCATAAATTTTGAAATGATAAAATACTACAAATGTAAATGTATTCAGCTCCCATTGCAATGCATGTAATTTCCATAGCTTTATTAGAAATCATGCCATCGCAGTGGCTTAGCAATAGGTTATAAATAAAGTAGGAATGAGTCAGCATGCAAATGCCTTCTGTGGAAAACAATTTGAGAGGTTTTATAGCCCAAAGCTGTTTATTATTTTGTGAGAATCATAAGCAAGTTCATGTTCAAAACCTGCTGAGAGAAGAATTTGCAAAACATCCTATTATGGAACAGATAGGGGGGAAAAAAAAGAAAAAAAAAAAACCATTAGACCTATGTAATAGCACTCGGCTAGAACATTTTCAGATCCCCCATTTAGTTGATTTTTTTTTCCTGAGGTACTTGTTAGGATCCTCATGAGATTATAACTATCACACTAACAAAAGGAGAATGTGGCTAAGACTCAGAATCTAATTTCTCAATTAACACAATAGTCCTCCATACCTAAGAAACACACAACAAGAGAGGTTCTTGAAAGCTCAGATTATATAAATAATTGTATAATAATAATTGAGTTGTATTTCACTTTTAAAGGATTTTGGAGAGGCAAAATTATTATTCTCTTGAATAATACTGAGGAAAGGAAATATTTTTCATGATTCTAAACCTCTTTATAACCAGCTGACTCAAATATTTCTCTCTTTTACATAATAGATTGCAATGGACAAGTTCTCCAAATACGATGTAGGCAACATGGATCATGTTGCCTGGGAGTACTAGCGAGTGTGGAAAGCTATTTGCTTTCAAGGCAGTCTCCATTTGGCATCTCTTGCTTTGCTGGGAAACATGATCGGTGCCAATGAATAAACAACAAGGAAGGTTCTGAAACTGGGCTGGAGCTGGCAGCAAAGGCAGAAGGGCATTTTGTAGCTCTCGGTGCCCTGTGCCCAGCAAGGACTTTCTCAGGCATGAGCTCTTTCTTGCATTTGCACAGTGAACAAATGCTGCATTTTTGGTTATGCATCTTCCCCAGAGAAAAGAAGCAGAAAAAGGCATACCTGGCATGAAGAGGTGTTACAGTCTGGAGTTTGCAAACAGAAAATTTGCTCCTGACCACCTCCTGCTTTTGTAGATCTGTGGTCTCTGCCAGAAGGCAGCAGCCCTGATGCTGCTGCTCTCCCCTGCACTTGCCATGGCCTCTTCTGCAACAATCTTTGGATGTCTTTGGGGTCACTAAGAAGCTGTGTTGAAAACACGAGCCAAGGTTCTCGGGGCAGAGTGAGTTGTTGGCCTTCGAATTCCTCCTCCATCCCTTTCCCTCTTCCTCCTACAGGCCCTCTCCCGTGTTGTGTGCTGGCACAGCACAGTAGTGGTCCCAGACGTTGTAAACACCAGCCATGGTCTCTGCCATGTAACCAGCCATGGCTCTCCAGTACAACATTCCCAGCTATTCCCTGGCATCGTGAGAATCTGAGGATCCCAGCGTGTAACGGGAGGTACGGCTCCCACCACAGACTTCCTTGCTAGAGCCCCTGTGAAATGCTAAGCAAGATTTGGAAGATACCGTTCAAGTGGAGGCAGGACAAATTTTGTTCCTACGGGATTAAAAGGAAAAATCAAAATGCTGTGATTAAGAAATATCTGTGTTTTGTTTCAGTGAAATGCACTCTGATTTTGGCATTCTTAGGCTCTTTTTAACAGTTTCTTATTTGAATTCTCTGTCTGATCTTGAAGAAATATCAGAATTCTGGACACCTTTGGTGCAGACCAAACAGTCCAAAAGATTATTATTCACTTAGCTGAAACAAGGAATAAACCTAAAGCAGCTATATAAAATCTAAGGGATAAAATCTAAGAAATATGTATTTAGTTGAAGACACTGATTTGGAATGCATGTATACCAAAGTCATAGTTATAGAAATGTAACTTGGCCAACCTTGGAAAACAATCTTTCCAACACTGTATTTGATACCCACATGTATCCTAAAAAATATATTTTTTCACTGAAGAATCATTAAGAAAATACTTGTAAGATCTTTCAGTTCCAATGTTTTTATTGCCTCAGAACTAACATAACCATAAATCAAATCTAAATAATAATATTTGACACTGAAATCAACAAGGGTCACATCTGTAAAATGTATCCCAAAGAAAAGGGCCATAAGGCCTCCATTTTCTACAAGCAGCTAACTCTTCCCTGTCTTAATAACCAATATCATCACTGCAATTTCCTTCTCTAGTTTAAAAGAAAGGCATATTTCCATATGCATGACAGGCTAAATAGGATTTTTTTTTCTATTAATAAGAATAAAAGGCCTGGGACTGCTCCAGTCCAACTCTAATTCCATTTTGATTATATTCTTTTTTAAGAATATATTTTCCCAACAATAGACAGAATTGCATGAAACTCTATTCTCCCTCACGGCAGTAGAAAGCAGACTAACCCCATCAGTGCTCACTGTATAGAAAAAAAAAGCAGTAGCAGAGATCTACATGAAGAGCTGAAAGCTGCTAACATCATTCTCACTCAGCCTGTTTCCTGCCTAACCTCAGCCTCCCAGTCCAACGTTTTTTTCTCTTGCTTAAATCCATCATACACTTACATACTCTCCTTATCACAGCTCTGGAATAAATAACTGTGTTCTCAGGCATCAGAACCCAGAGAGCTGTGGGTTAAAGCAGCTCACAGATGGCACTCTCCTCCAATTCCATATTTTTTCAGGTACTCAAACACACAACAGCTATATGTAACCCACAACTTTTTAGGCCGTGCAGTCCTAAATGAAGTCGGATATGTCAGTGCTGACATACAAAGGTGAAAGTTTCTGGGCAAGTTTTGAGCTAATTGGCTCCACATCAACAGCTGATCAATGGGAGGTTACCAGGAGGAAGCTGGAAGCACTGAATTTCACTTTTTCCTTTCCTCCTTATCAGGTCTAAAACCACATAAAAATCTTTACTTTCTAGGGTCTTTTGAGAGCTGTCTGTGTTAAAGATTTTGAAATATAAGGTCCATGGCCAAATCCTCAATTGCATTAAACTCTGGCTTAGAAAAGCACAGGAGGAGGGGAAAGAAAGCAGCTTTCAGACAGTTTTCACTTTCTTTTTTCCATAAAGACCAAGAAAGGTACCTAAGTTATTGTCACCCTACACGTCACAGGGCCTCAAAGCTGGGCAGGTATAAAAGGGAGTAAGACACCCTGACAGAGCTCAGTTGCACAAGTGTAGGGAAGGTCCCTTAGAGGTCCCGGCAGATGTGGGAATGCTAGAAGACCTTCAAAACGTCTTTCAGGATCTTCTGTCTTTGAAGAAAGCACCCAAGAAGATTCCTTTTAGAGTCTATTATCAGCCCTATTGTCTATTAATTCTGCCTCTTTCTACAGCAGGAGACTTAAGCAGAGCGAAAGCATGGGCATCTACCTCACTCTGAATTTTGCCCCTGTTCTCTGGCTGACCTGGGCTCCATAAGCCACAGTACTATGGCTTAGCAAACCAGTTTTAGGAATTGGCAGGTTTCCACCAGCAGCTCACATATGTGCAAGTGTTTTTTCAGGCTTGTTTAACAAAAGTTGTGATTTCTCATTTCTTTCCTCTTCTGCCGGATCATAATTTAAGATCTATCATTCAAGACTGCCTGATCTCGAGCCATGTGCATATATCACACAGAACATTAAAACGTGACCTTTATACACAGGATAATAAATACCTGTGAGTCACTTACAAGGTAGTAACTCACTCTCTCAGTTCAGCAGAGAATAAGGGCTGAACCTCAACATGAAAGCCTTTGGTTGCAGCTATATATGAACAGCCTTCGAATAATACTTTTACACTGGGAAGTCTGTAAAGAAGGCTACATGCATTTCAAAGGAGTGGTGATTTATTAGTAAACAGAAATGGAGCTCTGCAGATGCCAGAACAACTAGAAAACCCAGGCTGCTGCAGTCTCTGCCCGCATAACGCAAGGAAATGCTGCATTGGTGCTGGCGGCCAGGAGCAGCTTCAGCCAGCTGGGCTGGGCTGGCTGCAACACAGCAGGCTGTGTGTCAGCCAGCTCTGTCACCCGTCAGCCTGCTGGCTTTCACCATCTGATTCATCGGCCTCTGCAGCAGCGCTGCTGCTGTAAAACGGGGCAGCGGGTTGTGCAGCTTCTTGTCTCTCCAGCTTGTTTGAGGTCCGAGCCCTTCCAGCTCCCCTGGCAGGCAGCACTGAGGACAAGGAGTCACAGGCCGGCTCAGCATCAGCAGGAGTAACCTGCAGACCAAGAGGAAACACGAGCTCTGCCTTTCCCAGGCATCCCGCAGGCTGGGCTTGCTCAGGCGCAACCTTTAGAAGGCTGTGCAAGAAGAAATATTAGCATGATTTAAAGGGAGCATGTCCCACGGCCAGCTCTCCTGAAACTGCCCCCTGTCTCTTGATAGCTATAGTTAATGTTTGTACAGAGAGCTCCTGAATCAAAAAAGAGCAGGGGAAAAAAGAAACTGATAATGTAATTTCAGTAGTCAGGAATGCAGTATATTCTGCATTCATCAGCGCAGGTTATATGGCAAGAAACTGGAGTGTTCTTCCTTTTGCACGTTAAAAGGCACCAGGAAGGCACAGCCAGTGCTCCTTTGCTTGAGGATGCATTTTTCCCTCTCTGAGGCAGGGCTGTGGCAATACTACATATATGGGTATGTGTTTTGTGCCACCAGAGTTGTGCTTTTATATCTCACTCTTATTCATATCTTGCAAATATGAGCTGAGATCACCAGCTATTCTCCCATAATTTTGTCAGAAAAGTGGTAGAGAGGGAGTTACTGCTGCTCACCTAGAAGTGAATTACAGGCTTTCACCTCATAATTTATGCTATCCTGAGAGCAGACTCAAGAAAAATTAATTTACACTGCCTAGAGAAAAGAGTGCTAAGGAGCTCCTGTCATGGGTCATGTGTAGATTTCATTTATATTGGTGTAAATCCTACATATCCTGACTGAAAACAGGGGCAGTATGAAAAGCTTATAAGTAAAAGGAGACTTTGCTTCACAGTCCCTAAATACCAGCTGTGAACATGTCTGGAAGGCCAAGAGATCAGTATTTTTGGTGGTCAGAATCGGACTAAAGACAAAGAATGGCACTAAATAAACAGAGGAAACCTTGAAATGAAATAGAGGGAAGCCCACTCAAAGGGAAGGTTCAGTGAGAAGCTGGAGGGACCTGCTGAGCAAGGACCACTGCTATTTTGCACACTTTGCTGGAAACCTGGGAGAGCTGTAAAGAACCGAGTGCTGAAAAACCCTGTCAGGTAGCCAAGGGTCCAAGCCTTCCCCTTGGCAAAACACCTTCCGTGTGGGTATTTGGCCCACAATTTGTCCACAAAGCAGAGTGTGTTTGAGGCTCTTCTCCACAGATGTCACCTGGTTGTGCACTGAGAGGGTGGCAAGCTGCCTGCTCCAGGCTACTGCCCAGCGGGGTCAGGACCTGGAACAAATGAAGGATCCCGTTGCCTCTCAAACTGCTAACCTTGGACAGAACGAGATGGGCAGAACTGCAAGGAAGCTTTTTTGCCTCATGGAGCTCCAAGAATCCAGAGGTTTTTTTCCCTTTCCTCCATACACCTTTTTTCCATCAACAAGGTGCAAAATGTACCTTTTCTTTCCTGAAGGCCTGAGATACTTTTTCCTTCTGTGACTGCCTTGCCTTTGTTTTGTTAACATAACAAGATCCTTTATTTAGCACAGGCAGGTATCACTTGGAAAAGACAGCCCTTAGCATTAAAAGGCAGAGGCAATTTAAAAACTAATGGAGAATTTTGCTTCATTAAGTATCCCATAAAATTAGGAATCATTGAGCATTGGGGGAAGATATCAGGATTAGTCAATGTGATAAATGGTCACTTCACAAAGGAGCTCGTAAAGCTTCACAGAGCTCCACCTGCTGATGTGCTGGGTGAGGACTTCTCTCCTCCATCTCCGAGAAAGACTCATTCCTTTCAGCCACGCAGCAGCAGCAGCAAACCTCTTTGAACCAGAAAAGGCTGATTCTGCATCTCAGGCACAGTCCGATCACTCTGCCTCTGTTTGTTGAACTTACTGTTTAAAATGGGACCCAAGAAAAACCTGGCAGAGTTGCCTTTCGTGCTGTGAAGCTGGAGCTTAGGGAGTTAAAGAAACTTTGACAGGAAGCTGTGCTTTTAACCTCCTGTCTTAAGACTTTCCATAAAATCCCCAAATGTATGCAGGATAATTTGCTTCCCTTAGACTATAAGCAGAAACAGTGCAAAACAGAATCAAGCCTCTAGTGACTATTAGGCACAATTTTTTCAGCCTGCAGAAGTCAACTATTTCAGTGGTCCCATAGGCAGCAGTGCAGAATGTTTCCAGGAACAATATTTGAGGGAGGAAAAATATGTAATTAGGGATAATCTTTTTTCCTTTTGGTGTCAGGGAACTTATAAAAACTTTCCTTTACCAATTTTACCAAAATGATGTATGGGTCCTAATCTGCCCCCCTGGAACAAATGTATGTGCACAATTCCATACAGTGCAACAAGAGACAGCTTTTCTGAAAAAAAAGTATTATCTGTTATTTTTTGACATATACTAACTATTTAAGTAAACAAAAGAAATCATTACCATTCATAATTGATTCTCTATTTATTTAAACTGCGTAGTAGTCTTGCTCAGCTGTCTCTTTAAAATGACTGTGTTACAAGCTGGGATACACTTTCTGCTGGCACCACAGCTTTGTTTTAAAGCATCTAATGCAGAATAATAATGATCCTGTGAACACAAATAACATTTATAGCATGAGAGAAATAGTTATAAAGCAGTTTAGAGAAAATGCAGACATTCTTTTCCCCACCATATTAGTCTTTCCTGTTCTTCTCTTCATTCTGTAAATTAACATTTTTTGCAGATAAAAAAGACAAATTCATAAATTACTGCACTTGGCAGTGGAATGCAGCGACGGTGGCAAGGCACAGCTGGAGAGTTTGAAATGTGGCAGCTTTCTTCTAGGCCATCATTTTCTTGCTCCTTTGGGAATCACTGCTAAATGTGGCTACTGCTAATGTAATGAATATGAATCCATGTAAATCTCAGATGCAGAGCTGGGATCCGTCCCCCTGTGGGCAGAAGGGAAAATTTATTTTTTTCCTATGCAGATTTTTTGCGTGAGTATCACTGTGTGTATCGCCGTGACCTTACCCTGGCAGCTCACCTGCTCCTAGGTATCCAGGCACTGCCGAACTTCTCATCTGTCATTCCGCAGCACAACAACGACGGCCCGCGCCGCCTTCTGAAGATCCCTGGCAGGATAACGCACCACCTGTTCAGCCCCCTTCACCACCCCCTCCTCACTCATTAAGCTCTCAAACTGTTTCCAAACAAAACTGGATTTCTGGGCTGCTCCCCTGCCGCCTCTTTCGCGCTCGGACTGCACCTTTGCGGGCGTTTTTGATCCGGTGTGAAAGACAGAAGCAGCCGCGAATAAGGGGACCTGTCACTGCGGCTAAAGCCATTAGTGCTGCAGGGTGAAGGGCTGCTGGGGCCACACGGAGTGACGCTGTGACATGCCTAGGGACAGGGAGGATCACTATGGTGGCAAGAGAGGACAGTGCTGCTTGTCTCCCATTCTAGCCAGCAAAGGCAGCTCCTTGAGGGACTCCTTTTAAGAGCAGGACACCTGAAGAGCTGGCAGACATTTCCCAGAGAAGGGAAGGCTGTGCTAGCCCTGCATATTCCTTGTGTGCTTCCACTGCGGAACAAGCAGTGGGAAGTTAAACCCATATAATGGTTTTCTCCGTGATAGCACAGTGCCTCACACAATGGGTCTTTGTCCATGTCCAGGGTACTCCTGCAATACATACAGTAAATAATCATTGTAATAACAGTAAAAAGCTAAGATTTTTTTAAAGGACTCTAGGGACTAGAAGTCTTTTCTGGGCGATTGGCATTTTTGAATATCAGGTCACCTCATTAGGTGCCTGATTCTGAACATACAATCTTATTTTACCTCTCATTTTCTTTAAAACACATACACCTCCAACTTGGCTCATGTAGATAAATATTAAGTGAGAAGGAAGCAGTGGAAACACTTGTCAAAATAAACCAAGAATAATTATTGGATTCCATTCACAAGTTTTTGGAGAGGAAAGATCAGGTCAGCCACCAAATAAGAACAACTTCAGCCAAAATCTACAAGTAGATGGACATTGTTCTGCTGACGGTTCTTCACTGAGGTGATTAACAAGCCTGACTGATGTCCTTCTGGGCTCAGATACAGGCACAGGGTATTGCACATCAGCTGAGCTCCCAGCACAGTTCCTGTGTGCATGGCCTTGCAAATGCAAAATAATGCGACTTGACTTCACCTCCTTTCACAGGGGCTAATCAAAGTCACATTGTCTTATACTTGCTGTCAGTAAAACTAGACATGAATATAGCACATAGCTCAGTTATGGCACAGAAAGGCAATACTGGCAACCATTAAAGGCAACAGATTGATTGCAGTTGGGATTCATATAACCAAAAGTAGATCTGCCCCAGAGACAGTCTGGGCATTCTCCAGCTTTTCCTAAAGTAGAAGTCCTGACTTCAGACCAATTGCACCAGCAAAGTGCTTGTTTTTCTCCCCTGGTTACAAAAAAACAAGTCAGCCCTCTCAGATGTACCATTATGCTATTGGCAAGTAAAATAACCTGACTTGGCATCCCATTTCTGTGAGCTCTTAGATGACTCCTCTGTTCTACTATTTCAGTTTCAGTGCTGTGCATGGCTGAGCTCTCTTGTTACAGGCCAAAAGGAAGAGACTCCTGCATTCAGATCCCCTAGAATTGAATTCCTGGCCCATGTTCCTTTTCTGGACGTCTCCAGGCACACTCAAACTACAGACAAAAGGAAAGGCCTGCAGTCAAAAAGGGAAGCCCACAGTCATCTCCTCTAACGCATTTCAGCAGAATTTTTATTAGCCTAGCCAGGATCCTGCTCTGCAGTGCTTCCAGGAACACTAGTACAGTTTTGCTGTATCCTCATTCAGAAATCAATTCAACCATCTTCAGGCAATTATACATCCAACTTGGGAGTTGTTGGAGCTCTTGCCATTCCATAAAGGAATTGCATGGAGCTCACACAACTATGTATGCATGGGTTGGCGAAAAGGGCATATTTTGGTTATGAAGACATTAAGAAAAAGTACAAAGATATTTCAATGCAGTATTTGGCTTTAATATTTGTGACTCTATTCTTGCTTCCATCGAAATTAATAGTAAATCTATCGCTGACTTCAGTGGAAGAAGCACTACAGACTTAATTCCACAGAAACTCCAGCAGTTAAGCACAAGAAATTCTCTTTAGCGATTATATTTTGGATGGCTGACAGCAGCCTCATGAAGAACTGAACCTGCATCTCCCAGGGAAACACATAACACTTAAATCACTAAGCCATTCCCTTTGATGCCCCATGCTGTATGATAAAATTAATCTTTTGTAGCAATTAATTAGAGTAGTTAGGAGGAAAGTCATGCTGCCTGAGTCTCACATTTATTGCTCAGTGTGGCCTTGTTTGTTTAGTGAGATTCCCTTAAGCCATTAATAGAAGTTTATGTTAATGTCCTTAATGCTTCTAATCAGCATGTTCATAGTTACAACTTCACTATGGCTTCACAGATTATCCCAGCAGAGTAGAGATAAACAGTAGACACTGTTTCCCTGTGCATGTAGATCTCCCTGGACACCCTAGTGAGATTACAGCTATGTCAGTCAAAAACGGGAGAGCTGAATAAATGAAACTCCTCAGGTTGTCACCAAACTGCTCGCACACTCCGTTCTGAAGGGGTTAAAAATAAAAAGCTGCCTGGCTTTGTTGCTAAAACTGCAAATAAGTAAAGAAAGCGAGTCAATTCTTCAGCCAGGTTTCTCTTCTCCAAAGGTATTTCTCTGGAAATGCTTGAAAAGCTACATAAAGCCCAGGCCCAATTTTCTTGAAAGGAAGTAAGCTAAGAGTAGATCTTGAAAACGCCAGAGCTAAATATCAAACTGGAATTTATTCAAATGCCTTTCATGTGTAATGCATAAAGCCTGGTTATTCCATCAGAGTCACTTTGAATCAACCGTAGGTGCTTAAACATGTGAAACCCTAAGCTCGTGTAGAAGATTTTAAGCTTAGGCATGTAACAATGACAGGGCCAACTCTGCCATTCATCTCAGATTCGACTAGTAATATTGAAACTGCCCAGCACTTGTTTTCAGGATGCCAGGGAACGGAAAGTGCCTTTGCTACACTTTCCTAAATAAAGCAGTCAATGCAAAAATTAAACACTGTTGTCCCCAGAACAAATTATTGCATCCCTCAGAAAAGAAATCAACAACAACAACAGAACTCCCAATCCTCTACTCAGCCAGTGGCAGTCACCACACAGGGAGAGAGCAGGGCCAAAGCCTCTGAGCTGCCTCACGCTCCAGGACCACCCGACTCCAGCAGGGGCTAATTGACCCTCGCACGCAAGCGCTTCCCACTGACATAACGTTTGTTCTTCTGCACCATCTTCTGCAGCCCTGCAAACCACGCAGTGTGGAGCGATCGCACTGCCCACCGACGTACTTGTCACGGGTAGTTTAAAGCTGACTTGAGCATGGCAGCATTACTTGTAAGGACGGGTTAGAACCATAAATATCTCCTCTTTGCCAGGTAGAGGGCTGCCTTTATTAAAAATCTTTTGTGTAGCCCTGATGACAAAAGCACTTACCAGTGAGGCACTGCAGCCATTTACATGCCGGATTGTCTTGTTGCTATTTATGTGGTATTCTTTTTTCAACCTGAAAAATGAGGGGATTGTCCTCATTTAATTTTTCTTCCTTCTCTCTACTCCCCGCGAGTCTAAGCTTCCTGCCTTTGACTACACATTATACTGTGAAGATACATTCACCGCAGTTCAAAGGCAGTGCCTTTCCATCAAGCCTCTGGAAGAGCCTCGGGTACAGGAAAGCTGCGGGACATGGAAACCGTTATTGAACAGCTCACTGAACTCTGAGATCTTTGCTCCACAGATGAACCTGGAGAAAAAGGATGAGCCATACATTCCAAGAGAAATGGATATGGAAGTGTCAGTGGTATATCAGTTTCTAATCAATATTAAACCGCTAACTGCCAAGATCAATAATAGCTGCAAGGGTTATAGTTGTCACATAGTTTCTCCAGCAGATCAGCTAATAATGATTTTTGCTGTGTGTCTTTTATGTCTAGCGGATCAGGAATCTCTGCTTTCATCTTTGATATCTTCAGTATTGAAACTCAAATATGCTCTCTCACGACTGGATGCCAGGGCTATGACTAAGCTTCCTCCCTAGCTTAACAGACAATAAACACAGTACAAAGATACCCTATAATCTTTCCAAAATGTAGTTCTATAACATTGAGATAATATGGAATGAAAAGCTTTTTTTCAGTAAAGAAACTGATAGCTTTTGGTTCGAGGAACTGCCTACCAGTAACCAAAGAAATATTACAACCTCTCTGCATGATGCTTATCTAGGAAAAGTTTTTCTCCATCATACTGCCCACTGTCCACTAAAGAAAGCAAACTGTCAGTTCCTACAGATCCTCGGGAATATGACAGGTAGATCTTCTCATATTTTCTGAAACAACCAGTTACTTCAGTATCCTTTTCTCTTCCTTTTTTTTTTTTTTTTTTTTGTATAAGGACATGTCAGGTCCCAAAATCTCAGACTAGAGAAATAATTGCATTGTACGATGAAGTTGTGGCACTGTTGCAATTGCAATGACACAGAAGTGGGCAGGTTTTAGACAAAAGAGTAATGTACTTTATGAGATTAAGCCATGCTGCAGGAAAAAATGGAGATACTTCTAGACATACAAATTTTCTTCAGCTGTGACATCAAAGCAGCAGGTTTTAGAGCTAAAGGCATATGGAGAATCACTGTTCTAAGTTTACCTGAATAAAGGCGTTTCCTAGACTGTCTGAGAGAAAACGGTAAATAGTTTCCATGGAAAAGGGATGGTTTGTAAAGCTTCGTATTTTACAGCAAGTTTCTCAGGTGCAGAAAACATGGGACAGTCAGGCAGGAAACTGTAGGGGCTCTGTGGCTTTGTGCTCTTGGCGTGCACGGTTCCTTGCAGTCCAGGTGAGGCAATGCGGAGCTGCAGTGGCTCCTGATGGAGAACTGGCAAAGGCTTTTGCAGTGCTCCAAAAGTAGAAAAGGAAATGAATTGTACATATTTCTTTCCTATCTCTTTTCTCATTCTGATATAGCTGAATGAAGGCTCTATTCATGCACTGTGCTCCAGTCTGTACTGTCGCAGGAGCTGGAGAAAAAGCCCTATGCAATAAGCTGTCTTTGCCAAGTTATTACATATAGTGCCAACTGCCACACAGTGAGGAACATTTCCCTTATTCCCCTGTGTCCCATTGGGAAGGATGGGCACAGATTTGGTTTAGATTAACTGAACTAAAATTTGAATTTAAAAATGAGCATTGCTTTCCACTGAAAACTAGGTATACACAGTATGTAACTGGGCCACATATCTTGGGAGAAAACACATCTGCTTTTACTGTTTCATTTAATAAATATATTTCAGGATAATAGACATAACCACCTCAAAACTGGGCAAGATTTTATAAAACGAAAAGCAGATTTTTCAGTGCTACCAGCCTTTCTCTCTCTCTCACATTACCTGTGAGTTTTCCTGAAAACCAAAGCTTATCGTGAATGCCTCTAATTGATTGCCTTTTACTTGGTTCAAAAGTGTTTTTTAAGGCTGGCATTCAATGGTTTTACAAGAGAAAATAATGAAAGCAAGTAAAACCTGTAACCATCCCCAGCGGGGCCGAAGTCAAATGAGAGAAAGCTGATGTCTTTGAGCTGACTGAGCCACAATAGGCAGGTCTTAACAGAGCAAGGCTTTCCAGAGGCTGCGTTAGGGACTGTCAGACCTACCTCACTAACACCAATTAACTGGGAGATAGGGGGATCTTAGAGTCTGGATCAAAAGCTTTCTTGTCCAGATGAAAGATCACATCAGCTTTGAAAGAAAGCTCCAGATGTCTGTGAAAAAAAAATAAAAAATCCCCCTTCCATTCAGCTTGCTTCTCAGTGAATTTTGAATTGCTTTCTCGAGAGGAACAGAATAACATCCCAGCTGGAGAACGTGTCAGATGTTTCATTTAAAAACAATATGAAGTCAGGAAGGTGGCAGCCAGCACAGAGGGACTGTTTGATCCTCTCCCAAGATTCCACCGCTTTTAAGGCAGAGCAGTATTAACTCATTCTCTCTAATCAGCTTTTTGTTTGAGAACAAGCAATTAAACAAACACACATACACACACAACAACAAACTGTGTTGTCGTCTTCATACAAGGATGTCCTGGTACCAGCATGCAGTGCATGATACATCAAACCACATCCTGGAATAATGACCTCACTGAGCTGTAACTCACTAAAAAGGTTACAGCAGTTATCAACCAAATTGGCTTAATAGCGTTCCATAAAAAGTTATGTGAATAGTAAATTCAAATATATTTAATGCATTAGTGGATCAGAAAAACTTACCGGAAAACAGTATCTGACACCATGCTCACTGCCTCATCCATTTCAGAGAGCCTACAGATGAGCTGATAGCTTCAGAGATTAGTGCTTCATTGCTAGCAAGGAACAGAATTATTAGAGAAAAGGAAATAAATGCAGTCAAACATACTCATAGGCTTGGCTTTGGAGACAGAAATTGTGTACTTAGTATTGGTGGGCATTTTTCTAGAGCAAGACTGCACTATAGGCTCCTTCTTGGGTTTATTTATGGTGATTCCTTGTATGGATGTTGCAAATGTGAGCAAGAACACAGCCACGGGACACATGTGTGTTTCTTTGTTATACAAGCGGATCAACACTCTAGGTTTCTGTTAGCATTTGATGGAGACGATTCTTTTCAGGCGAGCTTTTACAGACTGCTTAAGAATGCAAGATGTCAAGAAAAAATTGTTGGAGCAATCAAAATGGTTCTAAAACTGGGCACTGCAGTAAGAGGATTTTGTAGACCAGTAAAAATATCTAAGAGCTATAGTCTGCTGCTTCAGGAATAAATCCCACAGTGTTATACCGACTACATTATGTTCAGAAGCAATTTTGTCCTGTAAAACTCCGGGTATTATTTTAACTCCCTGCTGAAACATATTTACAACAATGAGGGGAATAAAGCAAATGCAGAGAACAAAGTACTCAGAGTGAGTGGTGAGTTCAGGGTCTGGTTGAATGCAGAGGTGCCTTTCTCAGCTGCCTTGCTCCGAAAGGAAGAGCCCAGTGTTAGAGCAGGAATTCACCCGTGTGCAGCTACGTAGCCTGCACAGAGATCATGTCAAAGGCACACAACCTGCCGAGGGGAGAGCATACAATGGCTTGAAATAAATGTCTAAATTCATGGTTCCTTTGAGCAGTAAGTATTCCAGTTGGAAATGTGCAGTGCAAAATCCTCATTTTCGGCTTGTTTTGAAAAGAAACAATTTTTCAGGTAATGTGAACGCTGGTTTATATGGTGTTGCTGCTGCTTGGTTTTGCTTTGATTTAAAATTACAGAAGCAGAAGTAAAAATATTGGATATCTCTTACATATCCATTGATTACATATCAATAAAATGCACGAATTACAAATAAAAAAGTACCTAAAACAACAAATTCAGAAATATTCATACAAATATTCTTCTTTAAACAAACTAGTTCCCTGAACTATATATATATGTATATATGTATAGACTTGGAGGAGAATAACAGCAGAAAACAATGAACCTTCATTCCCTTTAGAAACCAAAGTGGATAAATGGGTTTAGTCATCTCTGTCCCAAGAGAGTCTCATAGCATGCATTTTTTTCAACGTAAAGTGCAAAGAATTGCATTGCATTTTGAATTCCATTTTAAAACTAATTAAAGGCCTGATTGTGCCACTCTCTCTGTGTTGGAATGCACTTTCATACGTACTCAGCTTAAGGCATGTGCACAAGGGGAACTGCTAGAGTACTTAACTTCATTAACTATGATTTTATATGCTTTGCTGGATCTGGGCCTAAATGTATAGAGCTTATTACTAATCTTGCAAGTGAATGACAAAAATAATGTCATCTATACAATTAATGAAATGATTTACTCCAAATGTAGGTCATTATATCTCAAAGCAGGAAGGTTCCTGTATATTTAATTTAAATGTTAAGGTTTTAAGTTAGATATAATTTTTAAGTTAGATATAACTAAGGATTGCAGGTTTTGTTTACGAAGTCAATCAGAATTCCAACTACTATAAAGGGTTCAGGTTAAGTAACGGGGCTATTTAAAACCTGTTTTGATACTTGTTCCTGTGCATGCTATATTTTTGTCTATTATTTTATTTTAAGCCATTATATTTGTCATAATTGTTTGCTAAGTATTCTTGAATACAAGAATAGAGATAAAGAGTAAGGGACAACTCAGATCCAGTAAGGTTTCCCAGGTTCCTATATTTCCCAATCATTCCCTAAAAAATTCTCTTAGGTAAGTATCTCTTGCCCCCGTGTGGTACAACTGAGGGAATGCAGAATAGATCCTTTAGAGCTGCTTGGTTTTACTTGCATACAGTTTATCTACACCACTGAGTGCCCAAAGAAAGAATGATCAACAAACTGCAAAATGGCCAAGATTAGATACTCTACCAATAACGAAGGTATACGTTTAACTAGAACGCAGAAAATGTGTAGGCTGCAGGAGTGGCAGCACAAAAGCACAGCAAAAACATCTTGGGTGAAACTGCAGTACACACTGGCACAGTGTTTAGAAGGGCACTGGCTAAAATTTGCCTGTTAATCCATCCATCTTATGCTTTTGGATACAATGTAATTAAAAATTCCTAATACAAATACCAATTTGGGATCTAAATCAGCTGATTTATCTTGAAGGAGATGGGGACAGTTTTTGAGTTTTTTTTTTTCATAAACAAATGTGCAGTCTTGGGTGTCTTGGCAAATCACAGATTCATCAAGATAGACTTCTCAGTGTATGTATTCACAATCCAGACTGAAGAACAAGGCAGACTTATTATGATACTTCAAATCCAGCATCATGTCAATGAAAATAAAACAAACAAACAAAGAAAAAAAACCCTGTGACTAATCCTATGATTCTGCAATGGTAATTTTCTGGATCAAAAGGGGAGATAATTTAGTGTCCATAATACAAGACCATTCCTAAAATTTGTGTTCATCTAAACCACAGTCCTGCAGACAAGTCTATTATACACTCATTAGCCTGCATGCAGAGAGAGGGCTTCAGTTCCTCTCAGCATCAGACAAACATTTTGTCCTCTAATTAGAACACTGGAATTTGTACTTAAGGACCCACGTAGGGACAATGTGAGGTTTTTTTAAAAAAAATGCCAAGGTCAGTTGCATTGACAGAAACCAAAAGCCTCTGGACATTGCCCACCTCTCCCCTGAACCCCTTTTCACCCTCCTAAGCAGCTCCCCGTCGTTGCTGCCAGGTTGGTGTTGCCTCTTCTCTCAGTGCTTAGGGCACAGCAGGTGGACAGGCTGACTGAGGTTTGCGTGAGATGTCACTTACTTATTTATTTGCATTAAATAATTGGCATGATTACCTGCGGAGCAGAATACAGCTATGATGCTGTACAGCAGCCTAGAGCATGGCACTGAAATTAGCTACCTACCGTGCTCTTCCCCCTGTTGCTGTGATTACCTCCCTGCCACGCTCACAACTAATCAAATTAACTGTTATGTCCATCTGCTCTGAACCCAGATCCCTGGGACTGCTTTAGTGTGGGATCAAGCCCAAGACCTATTTCTTGCTCAGGCGCAGCGTCTGCCTTCGTTGTACCACGCTGACCTCCCCTCGGCTGCCCGTTAAGTGACATCCCGTACAAGAGACTGGTGAGATGAACCTTAATTGAGAAATTAATATACAGCAGGGGGCAAGAAAGAGAAAAGAAAATATGTGGAAAGGGGAAGCATACAGCTGTTTGTCACACAGTGATGTGAAATTGCTAGTCATTATGCCCTCCTGTGTCTGGACAATTAGTTACTAAATTAAACAGTCTTTAAGGAGACAAAGAGGGGCAGCCAAAGCAGCTTCCTCCCTCTACCCACCTCCTCTGACAGCCTGCTCCTAAAGAATCACTTTAATTTTTTTCTACAAGAGCAAATGTGAGAGGAGAGGCAACTACACGATACAGCTAGGTGACTGTTATCAGTATCTCCTGTGATGTACTGTAGTAAATAGGAAAATAAATAGCTCACTACTGTAAAAAATTACAGGGCTGTAAATCCACCGGGGGATTGTGGTGATATCGTAAACTACAGAGGCAAAGCTCAAGTGGCCTTATACAGTCACCACGATCCAGTGAAGGAATTATAGCCCTATAACTCAAAATTTACTTAGTTCTTACACTTTATAAAGTAAGGATCTGAGCTTGGATCAACGCCCTGCACAGACTCTCCAGGTTTGCCATTTATTTCCTCCAGCTCTTTCTGCTTCTGCCTCTTTCCCTCTCTGCCTTCACAAGTGTCACACAAAGCTCTCCTTGCTCCCAGCATTTCCATTACCACGGAGAAATTGCCATTATAGCCTGGGTTTGCTAGTAGGATGTAGGACTCCTTGATTTCATCTCTAAGAAAATCTGTGCAAGATTCAGGGAACCAAGTGGCAAATGAACTGACTTGGCATTTGTGATAAGGATTCTGATGGACAGCGCAGTATTAAAACTTTCTCCAGCACATGGTTATCAGATGTCCAAGCCAATACATCAAGAATTACAATTTGTCTCTTTCAGCCCATTGCCAGCCCATCCTAGAAATGTTGGGTAATTCTGGTAACATCACACAGGATCAATAATGTTCTTTATTCACAAATTTGAGGCAATCTGTACAATGGTTTTCAAATCTTTCAAAACAAGATTGAGGATCCACATATCTTTTTTACACTATGTGGGACCCAAACCATCAAAGCAACCAAATACCCTCTAACTCCAGGCATGTGAGTAATCCTATTTATTTGCATTTATTTAACTTTAAAATGGCCTGTGGTGTTCTGTGAGTCAGGTGGTAGGTTTATGCTCTCAGCATTTTTTATGTATTTTTTGGAGTCATTTCAGCTAGCCTGAGATATTACCAAGGAGCTTCAGGACAACCTCTGCGAACAACCTAGAGCTGAGAGGGAGACTTCTTGGCCTTGCAGTCAGGGTGGCGAATGGTTGCACCTTAGGAGCAAAGCCAAGGCTCCCCGCTGTGGACGACGGCCCCAGAGCAGCGGCTGCGCTGCTCCACACTCCCTGCCATTCCTCCACAACATGAGGAGATAACGTGGGCCTCGTGGCTAAGGTGGAACGACGATACCGTCACCTCCTCCACTGCGAGGTGCCAAGTTCAGCGTTTCCTGCTGAAACGCTACTTACCCTGCCAGGGCACTGCCTAACATCACTGCCATCAAACAGCAAGGGTGAAAGAACAGATTTTTCTCTCCTCTTTTCTCTTTAACAAGCTACATTAAAAAAAAAAAAAACTTTATTTCAAGTAAGCTGGAGCAGCAGATGTCAGGGAGTTGTTTTCATTTTCTTTCTCCCTTCAGGAAATGTAACTTTTGCTTTATTTTTTTTCTCTCTTGTACTGTCTACTTTTTTCTCCTAAAGTGAAAATTAGACCCTGCAGCCCACAACTCAGCTAATAAATAGACTAATCTTCACATTCCTTGGTGTTTTATAAAAGACACGGGAGAGCTATTAAACAAGCAGAGTATGTCTAGAAAAAATCACTGGAAAAAGGGAAGAACACAGAACCAAAGTCAGCAATACCTGTAAGTAACTCAGTTTCCAAACACAAAAGTGGAAGGGGTACATGGAACAATGGATGTATTAAAAGTCCCTTGGTTAATGGCTAGCTTGAATAAAAGCTGCTAATGATTTTCTAAAGTCCTGAAAGAGTCTTCAGGACATAATTTATGTTTTTTCCTCATACATTTTCCATTGCTGCCTGTGGACCCTTGATTTAATCAGATTTTGCTTTCATCCCTTGTAAGACTTTATGAAGTCTTTCTTGATTTGCAGCCAACTGAAGCACTTTTAATAATGTATGGTAAAAAGGTTTAATTTTTAATGGACAAGAATAGGTTAGAGCTGCTACACATAGTAGTAGACTTGTAAGTACAGTATTACACTCTACAGAGTTGTTAGTAACAAAGAAGGATGTATTTATAGCCCAAATGTTATCGAAAACATGTTTATTTTATTACTAACATGAATGTATAATTGAGGAGCCTGTCTAACCTGGAATTATTGGCCAGACCTTATTTACCAAGAGGATTAAGTTGTTTTCAGGCTGTTGCCATAATAACTCAAGCTTCTTATTGTTTTCTGTCTCTCATGCTGTTCCACTGCTCCAAATCTCAAGAAAAATAAAAACAAAATGTGAAGTTACACATTTATATCCTGGATTTAGCAAATCAAGGGGGAAAGTATTTTCTGACACTGGCGACTGATTTATAAGGGCTAGCTTTCAAATAAGATTATTTGTAGCTTGATGTTTGTGCACATTTTTCCTTTGTTTATAAGCACCAACCTAACAGGAAAGCTCAGAGACACATCTAGATGAAAAGCTTGCTTTAAAATCAAAAGTCTGATTCTGAAAGTCGGGAAGGGCAGTTCCACAGGGGTTGTTTTTCCTTAGCAAGCTACAGTACATCAAGAAAGGGCTTTCATAGTAAATTCCTCTATTCTCCCGCCCAATCCCAAAGAACTGCTAGGCCTCATTAACAAGGACAGAAATTATCACCATGCCCAACAGTAATGGTCCAGATTTAGAGGCTTTATACCTGTGGTGCTTCAGTGGAGTTGCTGCTTTTTGAATGAAATGAGGCAAATCTGTTCCTCCATGCACACGTACCTGTCAGTCACACCTAACAACTATCAAATCCAGACGCCAAGTTCAGTGGAAATTTGGCAGCAGGAGAGAGGTGTCAGTGAAATTGTATCTCATGATAACAGGCAAAGCAGGAGAGGACAGTCATGCAACTCACACAGGAATTAATCCTTACTGCACCTCAGAGAGGCCACATTAGCATCTAGTTTTCAACCAGAAAGTCACAGGACACCAAGTTTCTTCGGAGTCTTTGATCACTGAACTAGTTGTTATTGGTAGGAGAGGAAGATCAGGCCTGGAGACACACACACCACGAGGACACTGCCTGCAGTGGAGGGGTAACTGTCTGCTTTTAGAGCTGTATGCACCCCAGGCCGATAAATGCATGCTGGTTTGTGTCCCAGAGCCCAGGCACATCACAGCAAACGCAGCACGACCCCTTGAGTGACACAGGAATGGGTAGAAATATACAGGATTGTTTGCCAATGAAAAAAAAAAAAGTATATATTTTTAAATCCTCTTATTTCAAAATGAGCCATCAAATAGGTTGTATAACACATAATGGCAAAATGAATGCATTATGAATGATTTATCATTCTGGAAATGCTTATTGGTGACATGAGTCTTATAACATGCAATTTTCACACAATATGCTGTTAATAATGGATAAGGATTTATCAGTATATTATTATATGAAACAGAAGGAGCAATATTAAAACTTGTTCTTTCACCGGAATCAAATAACTTATTATGCATTGACTTGCTTATGAAATTGAGATACTCATGCCATTGCTACTAATTACATTTTAATGTCCATTTTTTAAGGCAGATATACATCAAGCTACTGCAGTAGCTCATTGCAGATCAGATGGAATGCTTTCCCTCAGCCCACCTACACCAAGTGGAGAGAAAAAAAAGAAGGGGGAAAAAAAGAAGGAAAAAAGAACTACCTTGTGCTAATTTATAGCATGCACCTGTAGGGACTCTTAAAATTGTCCCTGCCTGGGAGGGCTGTTCACACTCAATGGGAAGACTCATTCCTATGTATTTCTTCAGGAATTTTCTGAGCAGTAATGGTCAAGTCCTCTGAATAGTTTGGCTGATGAGTGATATAAGACAGCAGGACAAAACAAGTCTGGGACAAGGGGCTAGGAACTCAAAAGCTGTTTCCAACAGTGCTTAGATCCTCCCACATTAATCAGGCACTCTGTGGATTGACTGCAGAGGGGAGCAATCTAAGAAGACACAGCCCTCTGCTCCAGCACTGTTTGCTGTCACCATTCTGCTAATGCCCAGCTTAATGAGTCTCCCTTCCTTAAATAAAACACTTCAAAAGACTCCTCTTCTGCCTCAATTCCAAGCCAGCAGCTTATGCT
Source organism: Rhynchotus rufescens (assembly GCA_032273925.1). NCBI lineage: Eukaryota > Metazoa > Chordata > Aves > Tinamiformes > Tinamidae > Rhynchotus > Rhynchotus rufescens. Next base: position 22,999 of record JAVCKT010007711.1, read on the forward strand.
GCTATTGAAGGTGGTCTAAGCCTTTGCAGCTGACTTTGCTGTCACGGTGATGAGGGGGAGCCACGCCGATACTTGAGCTCCAGGTGTGACAAGCCCCACATTAGGAAAGATAATGAGCACTTGTGGTAATCTCTTGATTTAGTGTTTCCAAAGATTTCCTGCTGTAGCACGACCACAGGCAGGGCTGAAGAGACAACAAGCACAGACCCTCTGCAACTCTCTGACAGTCTGGCATACAGCATACCTGAAAACTTCACGATAGCATTAAAAAAACAAAATATATAGGAGACAATAGACAGAAGGCAAACTTAATATCAGGAAAGTCTGGTACAGCTTACAGCAAGACATTTTCTGTCCTATCTTGGGAAACCAGAATCTGTACTTGTGCCGTATAATGCAAGAGTTTTCTGGAAATTGCCAATTGCATTTAACTGAGAGAGTTAACTCCATCGAGTTAACTGAAGGACACTGATCAAGGGAGGCTCACAGTCCAGCAGCAAAGTAACTGGAAAGCCCAATGGTAAATGACTACATGTTAGAAAGATATTAGCACATGAATTGCATTCATTATCTTCTTTATGGTAATCATAAAAAAATACATTTGGAAAAATCCATCTGTTCCCACAGATGGAAGGCCATGACATGATGTTCCAGCGAGCCAGGAACCCCCAATTCGAAAACTGTGGTGAAAACAGACAACTCCTGCCCCAACTTGCCAGAGCTCCACGAGGACACAGGGTTTCACTCCATGAGGACACCTCCTTCTGTGGTTTTCTCAATTGACAACTTGCTTTAACCCTCTCTTTTCTAAAGAACTAGATCCAGATTTGCAAAAACTTCTGGTATCCAAAAAACTTTGTGACCCCAATAAGCCTTATTTTGAGGGGGAAAAAAAGTCCTCTGTTCTAAGATCAGGGCTATTCCCAGGACACTCAGGACAGATACTGCTTTCCTTCTTCCTACACACATCCTATTGCAGCCATTCCTAGTGAGTCAATACGGATCTGCACAGCTTTTTTTCATATGATTTCCCTCCCCACCCAGCACATCCCACTGTGAAACAACGTCATGTAAAGAGGACCCAGAGGATGAAAAGGGAAGCATTGCCTGTTCGGACTGTTCTGGGTTGTGCTTAGTTTTCCATCATTCTTTTTTTTCCTGTCGTTTTTTGAAGAAGTCCCAGTTCTTTGAATGCAGCCTTTTCAGTTGTGAGAGACATTAGGATTACACAAAGCAAAGAAATGAAGAAGAAATATGTAAATAATGCCTACAAGAATATGAGAAAGCTGCACCCAAAAGTCAGTGCTTGATTAAAACTCATTCTTTTCACACAGAGGCTCCTAATTAGGTTACTAACAGCATTCCTGTCTGTTTTAATAATGTAATGGTCTCTTGTCACATACAACAAATGGACAGAGTCTTTCACATCTTCTCTACCCGGAAAAATCTACCTGAAACTTTTCCCTTTCTGCTTCCAGCTCTGTTCCAGTGGGATTTCCGATTTCTTCTGCGAGGTGTGAAACCTCCCCCCTCACACACAGTCAGGCAGATTCACCCCCATGCCATCTGCTCTGAATGTCCTGCTGTCTGTATCTCCAGGATGGAGGTGAGGTTTCACCCATCTCGTCCCTAAGACTTGTGAGAGCTTGCGGGAGAAAACCCATCACCCCTCCAAGACAGGCACACCGTTCACGTGCAGGGAAAATGGGGAATGACGGCAGGTGGGATGGCACTGGAACCTGGCTAAAAGATGAATATTTCACAAGACTTACCAGCCACGTCAGGCACAGAGGCTACCCAGCCCGCTGTTCATCACCGTCTCACAGCAGCCTGCCGGGTGCTCCACTAGGAAGGAACAGGCCCCTAAGTGGCACCGTGCAACGCGTCCCCAGTCCCTCCCCTCACCCTGTCCCCTTAGGGAAGTCCCTCTCCAGCTGCTTACCCGTATCACCTTCCAGAAGACACCCCGATACGCTGTGCTCCTACCCTAGATGATCCCCCTAGTAATTGGAGGTGTTGGGGGAGAAAGAGCCCATTTGCCATGGGGAACAGGGACATGGCAGTCCAAAGGAGAAGAAAGGAGTGCTGCTCCTGGTGCTACTAGATAAGGAATAAACTGTGGGAGAGAAAGAAAAAGTCATTATTCCCCCTTGGCAGATAATTATTTAAAATTCCTTTTTTTTTTTTTTTTCTTTCAGGTAAACGGTCCATATTATCTGGGCTGCCTAAAGCATAAAATAAGTCCTCTTGGGACACCTTGGTTGGTGCTCTGATGGAGTGGACATCTTAACATGCCCAGTGCTGAACTGCAAAATTACCTGTCTCGAGTCCACGTTTCCAGTAGGGTATTTACCATGAATACTCTTGCACTTACGCAGCTGACTTTAAATACTCATATATTAATTTTAGGCAACCTTTCTAAGAATTTAAGAAGAATAAATGGAAGAACAAAACAATACGCCTTTTTTAATGACATCTGAGCTCACCAGTCTAACTTGCATCTGATGCCATATGCCCTCTAAGGGCACATTCATGGCATGAGTCACCTTCCAGAGCAGAACACACACAGCTTGCCCCTTGCATGAAGCAAGGTGGCAGATGCCTTTTTTAAAACTGTCATTAGGAACGTGGCCTTAAGGATATCTCTCCAGCATGACCTTTTGAAACTTATAAAAATTTTACTATGGGCATGTTTTAAAAGTATAATTCAGTCTGAGTACAAATTAATATGTACATTAATAGTTCTCCTAGATGCATAATGTCTCTCAGGACTTGATCAACAATTTCAGTAGGCCGCACTTGATTTCAATGGGGCCAATGTCCCTCGCTGTAGGTATCTAAAAAATAAACATCACAAGGTCCAAAAAGAATAGTTACAGGAAGAAAGTTTCCTTTCATAGTCTTTTTGAAGGGGCTGATACAAAAAGCACAAAACAAGGTGTTTTTGTGTATATGTAATAACAGAACATTGTGACTGCTGCAAATCCCCACTGTGATGGCTCTCAAACCTGGCTAATTAAGAGATGTTTCATTACAAGAAAATATTTGCAAAGTCAGTGTGTCCCTAACAAGAAGCTATGTCGGTTAAAAGTGTTCACAAAAGAAATTCCCAACATTGTTCAAATATATTCAAATTACTTCCCTAATTAACATTAAGAATAAAGCTTTGGAGACTGATGTCACAGGAAACAAAATCTCTTTTTGTTTTCTGATCATATAAAATGAGGGTAGTTTCCTTTTCTCTACAGATTGTGAGCTCTTAAAGTAAGCTTAATTTGAGAAAAAAAAAATGAAAGTCTTTTTAATCAAGAAATTTATTCTAGTTGCTTTAGCTACAGTGGTCTTCATAACATCAAACAGCATGTGCCTCGCTGAACTGATGAAGTCCAGTCTGCAGAGCAGAGAAGACTACGATGACAGATACTATGAGGTAAGATTTGTATTATTATTATGACTTTAGCTGGAAGAACTGTGGGTCGGATGCTGCGTGCTGTGAAGTTTTTGGCGAAGGTTCCCCTAACCTCATTGCACAGGACTGGGTGTTACCACACCAACAGTATGAAAAAGACTTGTTGAGACAGTTTTCCAGAAATTTATTTGCTCTGACACACAAACTGTGTAAATCAATTTAGGTTTCAATTTTCTTGCAGTACAGCTTTGCGATCAGGCTGAGACTTTTCTGGTAGGTTCCTTATTTTCACAGTGGGGCCGCAATTAACATTCCTGCCAGGCATTTTATACACATAATATAAAATATAAATTATTAATCCAAAATTAATAAAGGCATGCTTGTAATACTCAAAGAATAACGATAAACAGGGAACATTATAAATCTAATGTAGTTAATGGTCTTAAAATTCTACCCTGGAAATTGACTATAAAAATATCTTTGCAGGGTTCCACATTTATTATGTCTCAATAGATGACAAATAAAATCCGTACAGTTCATCTGTAACATTTTCTTTTCTTGTCTGCCCTGCACATACCCCCTGGGAAAAGAGAACCAACCTCTCTTTTTGTCTCAGGCATCACTGCTGGTGTAATAAAGATTCTTCAAACCAAACTATAGCTGTAATTATGCCAGTGAAACTCCCCAGTCCTCCTGTCTTACTCTTCTATATACTTTGGAGGGAATGTGCAGGTGAAAGGCTGAGTTATTTACCATTTCACTTACACAGTATGAATTAGAATGGTTCATATCCTTTCTCTCCCCATAGACAGGGAAGTTTTCAGGATATCACCAAGCTGGGGAAATGAACTGAAATTAGCGGTATTAGCACTTAGGTCTTTAACTGAAATCAAAAATCATATTTTTACATGTTTGCTTGTAAGGCTGAAAAAATATTTGTCACAAAACAAAGAATGTGTGCCTTTCAGTATGCCCAGGGAACACGACTACATTGGATAGTGTCATTTTGATATACATATTTTTCAGGCAAAAGGTGTGCTTTACATCAGGAGACAGGTAATATACCAGCCCCAGTCCTACTCCGTAGTCCAGCCCGGCCATAGGAGAGCAGATTTTGTGCCGGTTGGCTCTGAACTCCCAGGAGCTCATAAGGCAGCCTATGTGCTAGTGAAAGAGTGAAACGACTCATAAC
>JAVCKT010007712.1:16760-30058 GCA_032273925.1 Rhynchotus rufescens
AGGTGGAGGCGGCTCAAGACGAGCCAGGAGAGCCTGAGCGACGCCAACGAGACGAGCTCGTCGAGCGGCTCCCTGCAGGACGCGGCGGGCGCCCGCGCGGCCCCCTGCGCGCGGAGCCCCTCGGCGGGCGGCCGCGAGGCGGGCGGCCGGAGCAGGGGCAGCGCGGCCGAGCTGGGCAGGCGGGTGTGCGAGCTCTCGAGCAGCTTCGGGGAGCTGCTGCGGGGCAGGCCGCTCGCGGGCAGCAAGCCCCGGCTGTGCCAGATAACGCCCAGCCGGGCCCTGCCGCCCGCCGAGCTGGAAGCGGCCTCGGCCGCGCTGAGGGCGGCTAAGAGGATTGACGCGGACTCCCGGCGGGGCTGGCAGCGCGGGCCGGGCAGGGTGAGCGGCAGCTCGAGCGACAGCCGGCTGCACAGCGGCGGCGGCGCCATGGTGTGCGGCAGCTGCTCCGCCGACTCCGTGAAGGCCGCCTTCGGCCTCCTCGCGCCCATCCGTGCCAAGGACGTCCGCAGCAGGTACGTCCCGCGGGTCGCAGGTACGTCCCGCGGCTCTCCTCGTGGTTCCGTGCTAGGTCACGCGCTGCCCGGAGAACCCTCTTGGTCTGAGGTGGAGCACATCTCGCTGGCAATAAATGACAAAATCGTTCTGTTTTTTCCCACTTGCTCCAAAGACTTTAAACACTTGGAAACAGATGAGAAGTTTAACACCACGGAGTCTGCTTAGTGTTCTCCTTTGTGCTGTGCGTTGCTTTTCAGAACAAATACAACCTAGGTTGCTGTCAGCTTCTTATAAATGTCCTACAGTAAGCTGTTTTGAAATGTAAACCTTAGCTGTGGGTGCTAGCTGCTGGGAATAGGTCTCTTTTTTTAACCTTAAACGTACATTGGGCTGGAACGGAGGTGTTAACCAGCAAGGGAGGGAAGGAAACCCAGAGACCTCAGCCTGGAGCTGTGGAGCAGCCGGTACTCGAGGCAGCCCCGCAGGGCACTGAGTGTCCCCTGCTCGTGGGGACCTCGTTTGGCTCCCAGTGGGACCAGGTCTTGTGTTGTAAAGGGCCTCAGTGCATCCCAGCAGATCGGCTGCTCTCAGGGAGGGTGCTGATTCCCTGATTCCCCTCGGCTCCAAGTGCAGCACTTCCCCCTGCTGCAGGCCTGACCTCCTGCTCTGGCTGCTTGTTTGCCTTTGCAATTAGGTGAGCTTCAATTACTGATTGGCAGGACCTGGCATGGAGATGCTCATGTGCTTGCTGGCGAATTGAATCCCCTTCTTGCAATCCCCTTCTTTGCAACCCAAAGAGAGGTTGTTGCTGGTTTTTCAGAGATGAGTTTTCCTGTTCCTTCTTCTGATAAGGGCTTGGGGAGAGCAGAGGCTGGCCCGGCCTTCCCCGATGTTAGGCTGTAATCGTTATTTGAGGAGCTTAAGCAAGATTAGAAGTGCTTATTCAACCTGCTCTCCTTTTGCCAATACCCCTGCTTTCGTACACAGTGTCCTCTGGGGAGGCAGGCGGCGTGTGGAAGTCCATCCTTTTCACATTTGGGGTGTGAAATGATTTAAGATCGAGGACTCAAGAAATTTTTTATGGAAAACTAGTGTGCTGAGATGAAATGAAGAAAGAATGTGGGTTTGAATCCTTGCTTAGTGCCAGCACGTAGGGAACGGTGCTGCTGAAACGTAAGCTGGGCAGGTTCGAGATGCTCGAGGGTCAAGCCAACATGAGGGAAGCAAAGCAATACCTAGATAACAAAGGTTCTTTTCTTGAGCAGACAGTCTGTTCATGACTGGCACAAGACTCGAGCGTTACAAACCAGCGTGCCGGTGCTCGTGCTCTTCGCCCAGATGCTCCTTTGTGGCTCTCCTCTTTACAGAAGCTACTTGGAAGGCAGCCTCCTGGCCAGTGGTGCCTTACTGGGAGCAGAGGAACTCAGCCGCTATTTCCCCGATCGGAATGTTGGAATCTTCGTGGCTACCTGGAACATGCAGGGTCAGAAGGTGCAGACGTTTATTTCTTATTTATGTGTTTTCATAGTGTTATGCCTGTTTGGGATTTTTGGGTTTTTTTAAGCCTAAATTGCTGTCATATGCTGTAAAGTCTATAGCTTTGTCTGGACTTTTCTTCTACTTCTGTAATAAATTATTGCACAAATAATATTGCTAATTTCTTCTACCCTTTCTTAAAAGGAACTTCCCGTGAATCTGGATGACTTCTTGTTACCAACGGATCCTGACTATGCCCAGGATATGTATGTCATTGGAGTTCAAGAAGGCTGTCCAGACAGGTAGCAACAACAACGTAATGAACAGTCCTCTCTCCTTGTTAATTGGTAGCTTTTTTTTTTCAATCTGGAAATATTCTTGGTCATATTTTCAATATTCCTAATAAGCCATGGGGCTGGTTGGCCTTTAACACTGCTTTGCTTTGGCAGTGGAGGTCCTGTTCATGTTCCTTGCCTTCCTTCATCAGAGCATCTTCTCACAGTGCTCGTTTCCCTCCTTGGTTATTGTGTCTGGTCCTATTCCGTGTGATCCAGCAGCTGTTCTCTCCTGCAGAAGAGAGTGGGAGATCCGCCTGCAGGAGACGCTGGGCCCGCACTACGTCATGCTCTGCTCCGCCGCGCACGGAGTGCTCTACATGTCGGTCTTCATCCGGAGGGACCTCATCTGGTTTTGCTCAGGTGTGTGGTCTGGTGTGAGCTGGAGCGTGGGAAGTGATAGGGCTGCTGTCCTCGGGTGTCTGTCCCTTTCCCTGGCGCTCCCTTTCTCCCGACTTCCCTGCTCCCCGTCTCCAGAGGCCTCTCTGTAACAGCTGCTCCTGTCTTTTCTTGCAGAGGTGGAATATGCCACAGTGACCACTCGGATTGTGTCTCAGATCAAAACCAAGGGAGCGCTGGGGATCTGCTTCACGTTTTTTGGGACCTCCTTTCTCTTCATTACCTCCCACTTCACATGTGAGACATTTACAAGCTTGGTAGAAGTGTCCTCAGGGAGGGAGGACTGGGACAGCTTTACAAGAGCAAAAAGCTGCAGAGGGGACACAAAAACGAACTGTGTGCCTTTGTGTCCCTTTCTGCTCACTTTCTGTCACTGTCTTCAAGTTCCTTCTGCTCCCCAGATCAGGGAATTATGTTTTAAATGTGAAAAATACTTGGATATTACTGTTATAACCAAAACTGGCAATGATGCATCACTTTCATATTGGGGTTTCTGTCTTTCAGCTGGGGACAGTAAAGTGAATGAGAGGAAGATGGACTACAGTAAAACCATTCAAGCACTTGCACTTCCCAGGAATGTTCCGGACACAAATCCGTATCGATCCAGTTCTAGTAAGCACGAAACCTTGGTCGTGTGTGGGTGCAAGTGAACAGCATTTGTGTTTTGCCTTTTGCCCTGCACTGAGGAGACAAAATGGGCCTGCTTATCCAAGAGAGACGGTCTGAATGCCATCTGAAGCTCTTGGCCCCATTTTTCCTGTTATTTCTTAATACTCTGTTGTTAACATCTAGACATATAACTAAGCTGTTGTTCTAGGAAGATGAGTTTATTCACCTTCAGAATAACTTTAGGTTTTTCTGTTCAAACTATTTTTAGGCCTCACAAGTAAAGTTTGGTCTGTTTTTCAGACCAAAATTTTATTTTCTCTTCAAAGAATCAGGGAAGAAAAGTGGGTTTTTTTTTTTTCTTTTCTTTCTTTTTTTTTTTTTCCCCTGCCTTCAATTGTGTTCTATACTGACACTCCTGGCTTGAATTTGCAGGCGATGTCACCACTCGGTTTGATGAAGTGTTCTGGTTTGGTGATTTCAACTTCCGACTAAATAAGGACCGTGAGGCTGTGGATTCCATCTTGAAGCAGAACCTGGAAAAGGACATGTCCAAACTACTGGAGTATGACCAGCTTATTAGTGAAATGAGTAGGGGTGAGGGACAGCTGTTTTTCTCCCTGGCCTCCAGGAACAAACTTTGCTAGGGACGTGAATATTCCCGGCCATTTTTCCAAAGACCTCCATTGCTTTCTGTTGTTAAGGTCCCTTAAATAAAAGGGAAGGCAGCAGTTGTCCAGTGTGTTGACAGTCAGCAGGAGGGACTTCTGCATTTTGCTACGTGTGTTGTGTAAACTCCCAAGCAATTTGTTGCTCTTTTTTTCCTGTGTGCACCACTCTGCAGTTTCCAGTCAGCAATAGCTAAGCAGTGTTAAATAAATGCACAGAGTGTGCCAGGTCTGTGGGAAAGGAGGCATTTGTTGCTCATGCTTTCTCCCCCCTCCTCTGCAGGGTCTATTTTCAAAGGATTCCAAGAAGCTGACATTCATTTCCGTCCTTCCTACAAGTTTGACATAGGAAAGGACAGCTACGACACCACTTCCAAACAAAGGACACCTTCTTACACGGTAAGAGCTGTTTTCAGAGCAGCCTTCTCAGAAAGGCTGGCCAGCCACACGTGCCTCCAAAGGGGATTCCACATGGGTTGAAAAGCTCTCTGCAGTTGGGCTTTCTGCTGCAGTTGGGCTGCATAAGATACAATTATAGAGAATTAATGTTCTGGGAATTAATATTGCCCGAGGGCAACACGCTTGCAGAGCTGGTTTGGGAGGAAGGATCGAGTGGGTGCCCGAGGGCAGGTCTGGCACAGGCTGCTAGTCCAACTTTCCCCTCCCTTGCAGCCTGGTATAGTGTATTGTCCACTGTGCTCTCAGATGGAAACATACCTGTTATTGAGACTGTGTCCCCTCAGTGTCTTTGGTGAGGATTCTTCATGAATTTATTCCCATCAAAGCCACTTAATTCCACTTAGGGGTGTGATCAGTGAACACATTTGTCTGTTGTGAGTCAGTAACCTCTCCAAAGAGAGCAAAGGGAGTTACCATCAGTTTCCCATCTCTCTCTGCCCCCCAGGATCGAGTCGTGTACCGGAGCCGGCACAAAGATGACATCCATGCTGTCAAGTACTCATCCTGTCCTGGGATCAAAACTTCGGACCACCGGCCTGTGTTTGCCCTGTTCCGTGTGAAAGTGAGGCCTGGCAGAGACAAGTAAGTGCCCTAGTCGCGCCGTTCTGGCTGCAGTGCCCTGAGGAGAGGCTCCTGCTCGGGCTTTGTGCTCTCCCAAGAGTCCCCGAGTTGGAATTAGTCCCCAGTGACTCTTTGCAGCCTGTTTTGTGTTTTATACAGTTTACTGTCAGTGGTCAGAGCAATTAAGAGCACTTAAACCACACAGTGTCGATCTGAAATCCCTGCTGCCATGTCCTTCAATCCATATGAGGAAGAAAATTGAGTCCATTGCAATTTATTATGAATCTGTGTTTTATCTGAGATGCAGCTCTCACTGCTTCTCCTGTCAGCAGGGACAAATTTCCTTTTCTGTTCCTCTTTCCCCTTTCAGAATTAATTCTGTTTTCCCTTTTGAGGAGTGATTGCCTTTCACCATGGTGCGTACAGCACCTTCAGATCTTCCAGGTGTCTTAACATCCCAGCTGTGGTGCTGATAGTCACTGAAATTTAGTGAAAATCTTTTTCTGTGAGGAGCATGCTCAAGGAATTTGAGAGCCAGGTGTCTAGAAAATGGTAATTCGGTTCACCTGTTCTGTCAGAGCAATAACTGGTGCTTCAAGAAGATGGGAATGACTTTTCTGGTCTTTGTCCTCCAGCCTAGTTGGGCTGTTGGGAGAATGAGTTTGTGCCCTGATCCTGTTGCTTGTGTTTCTGTTGCAGCATTCCCCTCGCTGCGGGGCAGTTTGACAGAGAGCTCTATTTAATCGGAATAAAGAGACGGATTACAAGGGAACTTAAGAAACGGCAAGAGCAAAAGGACCAAAGATCCAGCAGCGTGTGTAGCATTTCCTGAGCCGAGGCCTCTGCAGCGCTTGGGTTAGAGGGGCCTTAAAGAGGATTTCAGGCCACGACAGAGTCTGCAGGGAATTGCTGTCTGGTTAAGCACCGCTGGCAGTTGCTGTGGCTTGGGAAGAATGTCCTGAACCTCGCCCTGGATTCACCTGCATGAGCTAATCCACGCAGCTCAAGCGCTTTTGCTGAAGAAAAGGGAGGCAGTTATTTAGGACAAGCATACAAACAGACTCGGTTTGTTTTTAACCTTCCTTTCTCTGGAAGCAGCTCTGTGCAGCCTCGTGGTGCTGAGAGGACTGTGCAGCCCCTGGGATTGACAACACTGGGGGCAGATGACGTAAAATTCTGCAGCAAGGTGAAAACATGGGTTTGTCCCATTTGGTCTACTTGGTGTTCTCTTCCTTCTCTGCAGCCAAATGGATGGAATTCTCTAAAATGTTCAACAGGGACCAGTTAGGGAAGTTGAGCAGCTTTGTCTGAGAACAGTGTTCCTGGGTTGGGCTTTTGTGCCCTCTTGAGCAAGACCTCTGCGAATGTGCTCCTGTATGGGCCAAGGGTGCAAGCACTGCCTTCCCTTCATTAGCTTATAGGCCTCCTGTACTAAGGGGGTAAATATGAATTTCTCCAACCAGTAAATTTCTGTCATTGTTGAGACTTTTGGAAACAATCCCTTCCTCCAATATTTGTCCTCCCTAAAGGTGAGAAAATTCTGCTTGCAGAACACTGTTGTGGAGAACAGTGTGCTAAATACAGCTATTAAGTGATGCTCCACCAAAGTCATTAGGATATCGACTACTAAGGAAGTATCCAAAGAAACTGCAGCGATCCAGATCAGCTTAATTCCATTCCCTCTGTTTCTATGAGCTAAATCCCATTTGGGTTTATCTTCCAAATTCAGTAAACTGTGAATAAGTACTGTTTTTCAAATAATGTCATCAAAATGTAAAGATATTACAGGTACCACCATGGAGCTGGTATAACAACAGTTAATGGTAGAAAAAAAGTCTTTGTGGGCACGAAGTGGATGGATTAGTCATCTCGTACATGAAGCATTTGAAGGAAGTGCTGCTAACTATGCAACCTGTCCATGACAGAGCTTCTGTTCTGCGGTACAAATATTTACAGCATTGGCCTGTTGTAACCATCAGGTATTTGGATTTCCTTTCTTTTCAAAGGAATAAAAGTAAATTAATACTGTACCTTCCATGAGAGCCCTGTCTCGCTGCAGGGGTGTGGGAACTGGAGTGCTTGGCCCACGTGCTGTGTGTTGATGCCCTGCATGACCACGGTGGTGGTTTCCCTTCACCTGATGGTAACAGCTTTCTTGGGGACTAACGTGCATCTCGCCTGCCAGTTTAAGGAACCCCCCGAGGCTGATGAACAGCAGAACTCTTGCTAGTTAGTGCTCGCTACAGTCATTTGGAAGTCTCTTTATTTTCTTTACAAACATACACAACCCCTGCCTGGGATAGAGGCATGAAGAGACTTCCCCAGTGTGGGCGCCCTCCTTTCCTCCCGCTTGCATGAGGGCAGGTACAGGGTAGAGCAGACAGCAGCTGCCTCGGATATTCTGCTCCTCACAACAAGCACCAAGCCCATGAAATGCTGCCGTGTTAAGCCTAGAGGGGAGGAAGGCTCCTCTCTTATGGGCCACAGGTTCTCCAGGAGCTCAAATGGGTTTCACTTAGCTTCATATCTCTTAATGTAGCTTCATTATGATCTTTTTCCCGCCTCACGTTGTTGACTTTCAGCTTAGCTCCATCTTTGCTGGGAGAGTGGCAGCTCTGGCTTTTGCTTAAAAGGCCTTAAATCATCTGAATGACAATTTGAAGATGGTAGAGCATAAACTTATGGTGCAGCAGCAACTCTTTTAATACCTTCCTGTTGGGGTAACAATTCTGGAGTAAAAGCACTTCCCTCTTTAGCATAATCCACTTGCAAGTGAGATAATCTAAAGAACAGGATTGCTTTCATTCTAGAATAAAAGTCCACATGGAGTTATGCAGGTTATCTCCACATATGGATTCCCCAGAAACTATTTACACTCTAGGTCTTTTTTCCTTTGAGTTCGTTCTAGCAAAATTACCCACCCCTTCCAAATACACGATTTCAGAGAGGGTAACAGAAGGTAAGTCACACTGACAAAATGATCCATGATTTTTGTAATGAAAAACTGGAATGCAGGGAACTTCCTGTCCAGATATGCAGGGATAATAACTAATATTTTCCAAATTAATTCTGAACAAGTAATTGTCCACCTTGGTAACAGCTATAAGAATTTGCATGTGTAAGACAAACCTTTCAACAGCATTTTCAGTCTAAGCCCCTTAGGCTGCAGGCTGGCAGTGGGGCTCACTGGAGCCCAGCTGACTATCAGAGTCACCTCGTTAACTAACGAAGGCGGCAGCCAACGGCCACCCAGGCAAACCCTGCAGGGGCGCAGGGGAGGGAAGCGCCGGCTGCACCCACGGGTGCCTCCAAAGGGGCAGCCCTGCCTGTGCTGCCCAAAGGGCTGGTCTTGCACTATGCCTTTGTGGTAACACTTGCTCCTTCTATAGGTTCCTTTCACCTATAGATAGGTTCCTTTCACCTCCTGAGAGACATTCTGGCTTGCTGCGTTCTCCCCAGTGCCCAGAGAAGGCTGCATCCAGCCTCTTCTGCCAAAGATCTACTCAGAAGGTGAAAAACACTCATCCAGAGCCAGGATGCCTTACAAACCCACAACACAGAGCTCTTCGCAGTCCAATATTCCTTTTTTTTTCAGCAGCTTGTTCAGCTGTAGCATAATCCCGTGTCTGCACAGCATGCCTGGAAAGGTACGGGGAGGTTGCCGTAATGTTACAATCCAACATGTGGGTTTTTTTTTAAAAAAAAAAAAACAAAAAAAACAGAAGCAAGTTCGTGGCAGGCGGCTGTGGCCCACGTGGGTTTATCGGAAGAGCCGATAGAGCCGGGGGAGCCGCCCGTCCTTGCTGGAAAGCGCGGCCTGGATGTGCTCGTAACTGGGCAGATCCGTCAGGTCGCCCAGCGCCGCCACAGCTGGTTTGTTACGAAGCATCTTGGTGACCACTCTCTTGATGTCAGCGGGTTTCACGGCATCTGCGGACAAGAGCCAAAACTTACAACCATGTTTCAAACAGCAAGCAGCAGCCTTGCTGCGGTGCTGAGCCAGAGACCTGCCAGAAGAAGGTCTGGCTTTTCTTTTGGCTTTACAAGAGCAACCACTAGCGGTGGCCCTTCTCTACCATGCCCATTTTCCCTTCCTTCTGTCAGGCAGAGTTTACCCACCGATGAGCGCGCAGAGCTCGTGAGGTAGTTTCCTTGTGTTTGTTGCCAGCACTTGCCTTCCCACATCTTCAAAGATAACGGGCCGAGACTCCAGGTTCATCATGAGCATGGATTTCAGCTGCGTCTTTGCTCGCTCCAGTTCTACCTGCGAAAAAGCAAATCCAGGTAAGTGCTGGAGCAAGCGTGACCATTGCTCTCTAATACAAGATACCATCTGTCCCTGGAAAAAACAGACAGGTTGGTTTTAGTGCCACGTTCTGCTCCGTGAAGGAGATGGATCTAGTGGTACTGCATCATAAAAGGAAAAAAAATAGTACTGGAACAATTGATAAAGTTTTGTTAGCACACATCAGACTTTAAGAATGAGCAACAGGGCTTCTAAAATGAAGATTTGCTATTAAGGGGTACAGGACACTTAAAAATTTTGTAAACACTCTCCTCTATGAGTGTATTGCTAAAATAACTATATTCTTTTACAGACGTGTGAAACACTTTTGTACAAAAACTTGTTATTGAGATTTGCTAAAATATAGTATTTCAGCTCAAAGACTATCTGCATAGATTCAAGGTATGTAACTAACCTCTCCCAGTGCTCCTGCCATTAGAATGAATTCTCTTGTAATGATTTCCACCATCTCTCGAACCTAGAAGAAACAGAAAATAGAAAGAAAAGTAGAACAATGCTTAATTGTTTTCATAATGCAGTATAGTGTTCAGCAGCCAGTAGGAGCAGAAACTTCTTCCCTCTGGAGATCTAGCCTAGAAGATCTGAATGAATTGGGGAATATTCTGTTGGATTCCCATAGTTCTGCAGAGTTATAAAAAAGGCTCCACTGAATTAAACGAAAAAAATTCCACTATGCGTAATGGACCCCATATGCATACGCTGACTATTTGACAAAACAACCTGAATCCCTCAGCTCCTCCCTGGCTTTTCTATATAGACACATATGCCACTAATTTCTCTCAGAGTATCAAAATTCTTCTCCTGTTGTGATGTGCCAATAAGCAATGCAATTACTTTTTAAGGACATCTGCCTTTGGAGGCGGGAGGGCTCCGTACCTGTTTGGGATCTGCACTGGCGTGAATGCACAGCAGACCCGTGTCTTCGTAGCTGTGGTGGTAAGAGGTTGCGTTATACATCCAGTGGTGCCTGTGAGGACACAAACGTTTCAGTGTCACAGAGGAAGAAAACAGTGAGTCCCCACAGCCTATTTTGAGGCGAGGCAAGAGGATTCTCAGCAGTGCTTAGGGGGATTATCAGTGCCTGCTTCCAGTATTTCCCGGTGACTCATCTACTGTATGTGCTCCCTTGAAACCAAGTAGACAACAGTACAGAGCAGAATTACTGCCATCTATTGCCAATTTTGATTATATTCCCTAGTTAAGAGGATGGTTTAGACGGACGGAGGAAGATATGATTCTTGGTTACTTCTGCCCTGTTATTTTCACTCTCTCAAAATGCTCACTGGTCCCATGTGTTTCAAGTAGAATAAGCTGATCTGAAACCCAGGTATTGGGGGCTTTCAAAAGGCCAAGTCTTTCATGTGAGTGGGCTATGAGAAGCTCACTCTTTGCTATCCCTTAAACAGAAAAGCCAACAAACCTGTTGAGCACATTGAGGTACAGGCGGGTGAACATGCCCTTGCCAGGCCCTCCAGCTGAAAAAGAGCCGCCGCCTCCCATCATCATGTTCAATACTGCAAAGGGGATGAAATCTTCCTCCTGAATAGCAATGAGAAAGTCAGTCAGCTAAGAGCAGAGACCTAGCAGGGCTCTCAAGGGGCAGGGATCAGTGAGGAAGTAAAAAAGAGACAGGGAAAAAAATACATAGGAGCAGTGTAAAAATCAGCATCTTTATCAAAGATGCACCTGGCTGGTGATAGAACAACAGCAAATTCTGGCATTTGCAGTTGGTTTTAACAAATTTCCCAGCTTTGCAAAAAAAAAAAAAATTGTTCTATGAAAAAGCTGCCTTGCATCATCAGCAGCAAAACAGTGCCAATGCGATAGGACGTGGAATCCTTAAGGCACAAGGAACACAAAACAGTTAAGTATGGGCTTGATACTTACTAAAAATGAGCAGCTTTCCAGCCCAATCATGATGTGGGTAAGCTCGGGGATTGGTGTAGGGCCCAGGCTCACATCGGACATATCTTTTTCAACCTGTAGGAAGAGAAGACAACTTATTAGGATGGATTTGCACACGTGTGCAGCTTGACATGCTCCAGATTATTCACTTGTTGCCCAAATGTTGGCTGCTACGGTCAGTTTTGGCTGCAGGTCTTTTACCTTCACGATACCTCCTGTGTACTGAGCCACAGATCTGTCAACGTCCCGCGTCTTGGCGCTGCCCCACACAGGCTCGACTCCAAGCAGATACTTCCTGGCACATTCCACCAGCTGCTCGTGCTCGATGCCCACCCCGGCCAGCACCATCCTGTCTGGCGTGTAGTAGTTGCGCAGGTAGGAATGGAGAACGTCCCGAGTGATCTTGTCAGTGTTCTCTACTGGGCAGAACCTGCTCAGTCCAACTGTATTTTCTCTGTAGGCTGCCTAAGAGGAAACAGATGCCTTAAAAGGAACAAACATTACCTTAACCCCCTCAGTCTAAGCCTTTCTTTATATCCCAGATTTATGCCTACCTCACTGAGGTATGTAAGAGAGAACAGGCTGAGCATCAATTCACTTATGTCAGCATAAGTCAACAACATATTGTCACCCATGTAAATGAAGATAAGTTGTAGTTAGTTTAGATTAGAAACCTTTCACGTGTACAGAATGTAGGATTTCAAAATGAAAGGACAACAAGACTCTCCTTTCTCCCACTGAAGTCTATCTGAATAGCAGGGAAATCTGTTTGCAGAGCAGTCTAAAACAAACCCTGCAGCTGAGGAAGCCAACGCAGCAGATACCACAGCGGGTGCTGCGTGCAAGAGAGCCCTGTCAGGGTGTTACCGCATGGATCATCTCGGTGAGCAGGGGCTCTGGATCAGGTCTCATATTCAAGTCTTCGAGCTCAAAGCGAATCGCCATCCGAGTCATCTCCATTTCCTCATCTATAACGAGAGGAAGCAGGATATAACGACCCCCACGCAAATTTCACAATTACATTAATTGCTAAATGAGAACTCTTTATCTAAGGAAGAATTCCGCAGTGCACTGAGCAAGCTGTGGCTCGGGACTGCTCCGAGACGAGGACCTACGTTCCCAGACCTGAAAACCTGGGCTGCAGCACCACATCAGCCAGCAGACTGACCACGGTGTCCAGGCCCTTGGCGTCGGCAGAAACGGCGTACATGATGGTGTCCCTGCAACACAAGCGCACGCGTTGGCCTTCAGATAAAGCCCTGGATCACAAGCCACGAGGTGTCCTGGACACGAGGCAGCTCTGATGCTCGTCACCCACTCCCGAGGCCTCTCGGCAATCGCCACAAACAGCAGGTATTTCCCTGCTCTCCCACGCCAGGACAGCAGAGACTCTCCGATCTCCAAATCCTGCCGATTCTTCAGCCCTGCAGGGAGCAGAGCGCAGAAGAAGGCCACCCTACCTCGATGCCTGGCAGTCACAAATGCCCCCGTGTTTCTCCAAGGTGAGGAGGATTTCATCTTTGCTGGCAAACTGCGCTGAGGACTGAACACAAGAGAGCCACGCATCAGTCAGGTGGGAACTCAGCACGCGCGCGGGCCGGGGGCTTCTCCTTAAAATCAAACAGTTTGCCGAACATGCAGCAAATTTCGAGGTGAAACCATGCTTAATTTCGTGAATACCCTTTTAGCCACGATAAGGATGTCAGTATGAGGGGAAACGGTCCAAACCCACGTGGCTGCTGCGAGGGCAGCGCCGGCCTTTTACGCGCCGCCCCTGCGCGCTGCGTTTGCGCTGACACGCAGTTCATGGGATAATTTTGTGCGTTTTGGGGGCGTTTAAGTGTTCGGGAAATGGGGATGTTTTGCGTGTAGCGTTGCCCGGCGCGCGCCGGCTTTCCCGCGGGCCGCGGCACTCACGGCAAAGGCGAGCTTCTCCAGGAAGTGCGCCACGCCGCTGGGGTACCGGGCCTCGTGGCGGGAGCCGGAGCTGACGAGCACTGCGGGGGAGCGGGGCGGTGAGCGGCGGCGCGCGCGGCGGGACGGGCCCGGCGCCGCCGCTACTCACGGCCCAGCGTGCAGAACTGCCCC
>JAVCKT010007713.1:0-12018 GCA_032273925.1 Rhynchotus rufescens
CCTTCTCCTTTCCCTCACCCAGTTTTGGTGGTCCTGATAGTGTTTAAAACATTCAGATAAGAGCTCATACACGTTATTCCATGATCCAGGGAAAGATTAAAAATTGTCGCTGCCAGAGCTTGCCTGAAGTCTGCTGAGACCAAGGCCTGCAAAATATTAAAATCTGGCCAAACATCAAGTCAGAATTAAGAGGCCATCTGAAAATGTGTCTGTGCAGATGTAGAAAACATTTTCTGAGTTTGGTGGAAAGCGTTTAAAAACCATTAAAAATAATCTCTGAAATGATAGTTCTACAAATTAATTTGCAGCAAAATTGGTACAGAAAGAGGTTTGGGCTTTTTATAAACCCTGAGTATGTATTTTAGTACAGAGTTTAGACTGTGGCCTTTTGTTTCATGTAGAATCAAGCCAGGCTGAGCGGAAGTCCCCCAGCCTCCTTTTGGAAGCTGTGGAGAAAGACACTTGGAGAGATACACAAGAGACAAGGAGTCTTCCTGAAGCCCTTGGCTATTGAACTGGCAGCACGAAGTGGTTAAGAAGCATGAATCTAGAACATAACACTGCTCCTGCTGCTGCTTCCCCCTTCATAAAGTGAAAATCACATTTTATCCACCGAGATAAAAAAAATGCTTGCTAGTAAAACTGTATGAGCCACTGCAAATGATGGATTTATCTTCTCACTGCATTTGGCTAAAACTGATTATTTCTTTCAGCCAGATTTTATTGCGAAAAACAAGAAATTGCACTGGAACAAATACCACTGGTTTGATGCTATACCATAGACACACAAGACAATACAAATTGTCTGGATGACCTTGCGTCTTAAGAACCAAATTGGAAGCAAATATAAAGCCACAACAGCCTTTGAGAAGCTTGTAAACTACTCAGCACATGAACTATCATGGAATATCTGAAGCTTTCAAATATTCTTTTGGTGTAGCCCCAACTGTCTCACACTGCTGACAGCGCAGCCAACTGCATGATTGCAGTGGAAGGAGTCAGGGATCTGAGCCAAAGAGGACTGGAGTCAATAAGTCTTTCCATTTACTTTAGTGGACTTAGAGCTTGGCTTTTAATGACTCATTCGCTCTGTGGTGCTGACCTAGGCAACCTTCCTTCCTAAAATGCTAAACTTGGCACCAGAAGTGAAAGGATGTAGTCACTTGTCTGTGTCCATCTCATGACTGCTTTTCCAGACTTTGAAAATAAAGATACCAAAAGGATACATCAAAGGAACAATAAAAGAAACCTCAGCATGGCATAATTCTGCATCATTAATGATAATCAGACGATATGGATTGTGTTACCTTCTCCAGTGCTCTTTCTACAGAGGATGCCTTGTTAAAATAGTTCTAATATTCACATCACCGTCTTGGCTTCTCTGTGTTACAGATGAGGCAGCTGAATTACCTTTTAATTGAAAACTCGCTTGAAGTGACACCGTTAATTCCATATGACTTGGAATCTGTCTAGCCGAATCTGTCCTGGCTTACAGTGGGTAACCTCCTACACACGTTCAAGTGACCTAAGTGTACAACTTCCGGAAGACAGTGATTAAATTATGGAATATCAATTTTGAAAATATATAGTGACATTTAAAGAAATGACTAAAAATAAACAATTTTCTATATGCAAAATGCCAAATGTCCTCTCAGACACATATCCAGCTGTGATCTTTCCAGGAAAACTTACCAGAATTAAAAAGAATAATTCCTTTAAGGTAGGCATATTCTCTGGCACTTAAGTCCAGGTCCCATAATTTCCACAATAAATTCTTCATCTTCTGAACTGCTGCTAGAGGTGCTCCAAGTGAGGAGCTGCCTGGCTCATCACGAGCTGTAGGAGATTGATTGAGGAGAATCTTTTTCAACAAACTAGGGGCTGAAATCTCTCTCAGCTCAAAATCCACCCCTTCTTGTGCCAGTCCCAGGACAAAAAGAGGGGCCCAGTTCTGCTGTATGAGGGTGGCCTGATCCTCCCAAGGCAGGTGATAAAAGGAAGGCAAGTTCCTGATAAAAGTTGAGGTCTTCAGGAGCACTTCAGAAGCTCTTCTGCAGGTGACTTCTGGCGTTTTCAGGACCACTCTCCTGCCATCCGCGCAGCAGTTTGGTGGGTGCTGCTGTAGGTGCCGCTGGCTCTCACGTGGATGCTCCTTGTTGAGGATCTCGTTCACGGTGTCCTTAGCGTGCTGTGTGTCACACAGACCGTTCCCAGATTTCCCAGCCACCTGACTAGCCATAGGGCTGAAGGCTTCCTGTGGGATGCCCCAACAGTGGGAGGGAAGCGCAGGCTCGGAACTGCGCTTGGCTCGCGGAGGAGAGCGCGTCTGGCAGGCGAGGAGGCACCCACGCTTTATATATCCGCCCTCAGCGGAGCAGCAACGTGACCCTGCTCTGTAAAGCTACCTTGAACTCTCTTTGCTCCTGTCTGCCAACACCTGTGGCCAGAGGAGGCGGAGCTGCCGGCACCTCCATGCCCTGTGTCCCTGAGGAGAGCGCCAGGCTCGGCAGCCGCCCTCCGCGCGCACTGCGCTCCCTGCACGGCCCGTGCTCCCATCCCGGCGGGATACCACCCGCAGCCTGCCCTGGAGGGGAGACACGGGAACACGAGGATGCAAGAAGCAGCAGTGAGCCCTGAGTGTTTTACTGGTACACAGACCTTGGCCACCAGCTGAAAGGAACCCCCTGAAGACCCTGTGCATGTGTGCAAGGCCTTGAAGGAATCTTGAGTCTTCAATGAATCAAGAAATTGGTATTTTGGGATTTTTACGTGGCACTCTCTTGCCTACTCTTACATAGAATAAGAGATACTCATTTTTTTCACCAAGCATTAAGTTTGTAGTTTCCTAGTATTTGGGATCTTAGGGTTTCTTAAAGGATAACAAACATTAAAAACAACAGCCCCAAGAACCGCATCTATTTGATCTCCAGTCCTTAGGTCTGTAAAGGGCATCCCATCATACACCGTAACGGCAAATCCAGCATCTGTTAGAACAGTTTATCTTTTCCACGCTGGTCAGTTTAAAATTTCCTGTTTATAACAGCCTCAGGATATTTGCGTTGCAAAATTTCCCCTTCTGAGAAGAAAAAAGTGAAAGGAAGGAAGACCTCTCCAAAGTCAAGAAATCCAGAAGCTTCAAGGTGCAACTATCACCTTCTTCAGTGGAGGTCCGAGGGTGCGGAGGGCACTGGACACCCAGCAGGATTTGCTAGCCCATCTCTCCAGCTGTCGGATAGCTCTCTACTCTTGTTTATCACTGTGGGAGCCAAGAGCGTCTCAGGTTAAAGAGTTCAGCAAGAGACAAGTCCCCAGACTGGTCACCAGTGACCAGGGTTATTTTATAATTTAGAAAGGGGAACAAACTCTTGTAACTTACACCCAGTGCCTTCACTAACTGCAAAGGGAAGATTGCTCTAACCTTTCTGAAATCAGCACCACTTCCCAGTTGATGAGCATTTTGTCACCAGCAAATCATTTCACAATTCCTCCTAATTTTGTTTGTTAAAGTTGTACCCCAGATTAAATTAAATCTTTTCCTCATTTTCATATATATCTGCATTAGACAAAAGAAGAGAGTCCTCAGGGCAGTAGTATATAATACTGAATACCATTTCTGTTCATCAGAATTGATTTCCTTTCATAGTAGGTAATGCTGAGATGCAGAGGCAAATGAAATTTTTATAACTGGAGTTCTCAGTATATGTTAACTGCTTTATGGTTGTTTACCAAAAATACAGAGGAAAGGTGACTACCTCAGGATAACTGGTAAAGATGCATCATTTGCTTTTTCTCTGAAAAGGATTACTTAAAAATTTAAATGAATGTTAAATTGCAATTGAAACTGAGTCTAGTACTCCTAATTTTCAAAATTGTTTAAAATTTCATCCGATTTTCTCAAATAGAGAGGATCCAGCAGCTAAATTTACCTAATTGCTTGAAAATCAGGCAATAGTTATTTTCTCTTTCTAAATCTTACCTGTACATTAGTCTGGACAACATCTACATGTAGTTTTTAAAAAATGGCAGTCTTGTTATGGTATCGTAAAGGTATACAAGACAAAAAAAATTTTAATATCTGAGATTCAGATTGTCTCTTTCCCCTTGTAGCTACTTCTAGCATGATAGATTGAGTATGGCAAGGCATGGTCACATCACTGTATTTTTTCTATTTTTCATTTATATACTTTATCAACCATCAAACACAAATACTTCTACCACATTTTCTCTACAATCATCAGAACTGCTATTCAGGCACGAGTGTGCCATTTAGAGAGTTAAAAAGGCCTTCTAGAGCCACATACAGAATTGCTACAGATGGCTGTGGCTATTCATGCCATTGCTGGGATGTGATGCTCCAAGCAAGGCAGCCACTTCCACCTTTCCTAGAGTAGTACTGTTTTGTAAATCTTTACCTGATAGGTTTAAGTTTAATAGAGTTGCAGTTTAAGTGCTTCTACACATTATACAGACTTTCTACTGAAATCCTACATTTCCCAGGTTTTCAAAAACTTCCTGATAGGTGTAAATGGTGCCAAGGATTACCCTTGGAAGTCAGGTTCCTACCTTCTCTGACCAGTGTAGGATAAAAGTGTCAGCACAGGGGCTTCTGCCAGAGTTGAGGGATATTCAGTACCATTAAATATTCATTGCCTTATGCAGATTTAATTGCTGCTGGATCCAAAAGTTTAAGGGCATGTAGTATTTTTACCCCTTGGCCAAGCACCTTAACCTTCCTAATAGAGTTATTTGGAAGGCTTAAGACACTTGTCAAACAACAATAAGTGGTAAGAGGCATCTGTGAGTGCTTCAGGAAAACTGCAAGATGTATATACTTTTTTTTTTTTTTTTTTTTAGTAGTACTTTACTCGTTTTCACTCATTTGTATCTAGGAACTTTGTGAACCACAGTGATTTTATGTGTTCACTAACTCTCAGTTCACTTCTCCTGTATGATCTCATACAGTCTGTCTGTGGAGTCAGGTGATCTTTTAGCATGATATCTAAGAGTTAGGGAAACATAGTCTACAGTGTGAGCACAAAACTCTGTTTTGTGTCTCCCAGACATCACTCCTGAACACTGAGGTGTTGTTTCCACATATCCATATATCAGAGCCCCTAGATTTTACTCCTGATGAGTAAAATGAGCTCAGAGGCTCCCATTTCATGTGTAGAGACAGCTTTATCCTGTGTGCATATCCTCATGTTTACATACGCTGAAATTCATCTGTCATTCTTCTGACAACCCTAATCTTACTGTGAATAACTTGGTATCAGCAGCAAGCATTCATATTCCGAAAATAAAACGCACTGCTGAATCCTTTACATTTCATAAAAAAGCTACTTTTCAGAACAGTGAATCTTATTTTTTTAAGGATGATGTAATTTAGCTGTAGAGCAGAAAATTTTACATTGTCCTTGCAGCAGAGTGCATATATACCCAAGCATATACACGCAAATAATGCTGGATTATATGTGTGGATGCACAGTGTATACAGGAACTGGGTTACTTTTAAGAAGCGATGTAAGCTGCCCCACTTTCCTAAAAGGTGAGACTGCAGAGAGATCCATTTCTGGAAGACCTGATCTTCTGCAATTATTTTATAAATGCTACAAAGAGGAAACACCCTCTAAATACCACAGAGTTGTCTTTTATGGTCACCCTGTCACACCACTCTGATGCATGCAAATGTTCTTTGATGCACCGATCTCCTATCTCTCACACAGACATTTAATTGTCCTATAAACATGTGGCTGGCTTCTGAATAGGATTTGCTTTAGATGGTTTATACATTCTGTTTCCTGGAAGGGGTTGGGTCACTGGTATTTTCCAGGAAACCTGATTTCACTAGTAGCTCCTATAATGGTGAAAAGACACAACAATTACAAACAATAACTTGCTAGAAGGTTCCTGTCTGCTGCTTGTCCCATGGCTCATATTTCATGAGCAGTGAAGGTGGCTCATTTCTCAGCTGGAAGGACCAAGAGCTCCATTTCATGCCATCTACTTTGGCTAGGTACAGAGAGGGAAGCGCCATCCATGATTTGAAGCCTGCTCAGCTTCCAAGTCCAAAACTGAGGCACTGACCAAACTGAGACAAGCTCTGGAACAAGGTCTTTAATTAGATACGTAAGCATAGCAAGCCAATAGCTGTCCCTAACACCTGAAATATATAAGGGAGGTATAAGGGATATATAAATTAGAGTCCAGGTTACTCTAAGCATATCTTTAGCGTTACTTTGAAAGCCAGTGGATCTTCTCAAGTGAATCAAGTTAAGCATATACCTGAAATATTTTGCTAGATTAGGTCTGGAATAATCAGCATCTTCTTGAATGCAGACAATAGAGTACAGTGTTGAATTAATGGAGAGGTGGCTTCTGCAAGAGGCCCTGCTTTGAAATATAATGTATTGTTGACACCAGGTCTGGTTTATTGTTGCCTGTGATGCCAGAGTTAGAGAAAAGCATCTCTTGAAAGCACCATGGTGAAACAGGAGCCCTGAAATTCCCCCTTTCCAAAGAGCACTGGTTTTCTTCACATCGCAGCCTCCCATGAAGCTAAAGCAACACCGTCCATGTGTGCAGATACATAAATAAACCCCAAAGCCCTTCTTGGTTGTCTAAAGCCAACAAACTGCCCTAGCTGGGTAGAAAACAATCGCTGGTTGTACAAATGCCACTGATGTCCTTTCTGTGGGGAGTTGTCCGGGGGCAGGTGGAACGTCACCTCCCACCAGCCTAGTGTTTGAGTGTCTTTGTGGGCGACCCTCCCACACGTGCCCGCTCTGGCACTGTGGGCTCGCGGCAGAGCTGCGCAGGCCGCACGGGCCCTGCTGCTGCTCCGCTCTTTCTGCCCCGGGTGAAGTCCACATGGAGGTTTGTGCTAGGCAGTCTGTGGAAAGGGGCACGAGTGGATTTCAAGCTGCCCATCACAAATCAGTTTTTTCATAATGGAAAAATTGGTGAGCTTCTGTACGAGTCTGCCTGTGTGTGTGTGTTTGCGTGTGAGTGGGCGTGCAGTCATTTTGTAATTCCGGATAAAGGACTTCATCCCAGGTGGTGCCAGCCATTTTGCGGTAGTTCCTCCACCACGTAGACAGTGTTTGCACAGCCGCCCTTATCAGCACTGGGACAAGCACCATCTGTCATTTTACCTGTCATTTTACATTTACATTTTACATGTAGATAGATATTCCAATTAGTATTGCTCAGCAGATGCAAAAATGCTGGAAAACAAAGTAGAGAGTGGGCACAACTTTGAAAAACCAAAGCTGGAAAATATTCCTGCTTCACACTGCCGCCTGTCTCCTGGGAAGGTCCCTTCCAGGATCCTTCCCCAACCTGCACAGAGGAGTGAATGGTTGTGATAAACCTCTTCTCTTAGCAAATATGGAGCCCACTCTCATTAAACATAAGTCTCTCTGTTATCATTGAAGATAAATGCCTAATCCAGTGGTTAGCACTCTATAAATACCACAGATTAACTAGTGAAGGTTAGATGGCAAGTTAGATATGTGGGGTAAACCTGTGAGTTGGTCTTTGCTTATTTTACATACCTCCTGATAAAATGAGCAAAGTTTTACAAGTAGCCTGAGCCTAAGAAAGTAAAACCCAAGCCACCCTCATTTTATTTTGAGATAAATGAGGTGTCAGTAATTTCTGCTGGGGTGTAGGACTAGTCTCACTGAGTTTTCCCTGTGTTAAAATCAGCCTGCCCAAACCTGCCTAGCTGATTGCCATAGGATAGCTTGTGTATTAATCATTCTTAAATTTAGTATATAGTAGGATTTAAAAAAAAAGCAGAAAAAGAATCTCTGTACACTCTTCTCAAAACTGGGATTTTCTTAGAGCTCAGATGTACACTCTCCTCAACACTGGGATTTTCTTAGAGCTCAAATTACCTACAGTCTGGCAGAAAGATCTATGTTATTTGGCTTTAATTCTTCACAATCATTATGACTGACGGAGCCTGTATCTACAAATCATCATGTGTTCATCTAGTCTGACACCCCTGTTCCAAGCCCAGTAGGAATAGGTTGGTCTGACAAAGCTGGGAAGGAGGAAAAGCTGCCAAGCCATGTACCTGCTGGGAACTGTAAAGGAAATCCTTGTGCCTCTGAGCATGAGGCCCTACTGCCAAGATACCTCCAGGGAAGAACCAGCTTTTTCATAGGCATGGAATCCAGGCAAGAGTCAAGAAGAAAGGCTGTGAAAACTTAGCCATGGCACAGCATGGTTTTGAGCAAATGGATAAATCTAGGAAACCACCTGCAGGCCCTCACGTGTGGAGGGAGGTTGTCAGTGTCCCTGGCTGGGAAGAACCAGGATGCTCGGAGCAGAAGATCCCAGAGCCTTTAAATAATGCAAGCCTGAAAACAGAAAGGAGAGAAAGAAGGAAAAGATAAACCTGAATATATTTAATAAAAACAGATCATGAGTGGATAAACATGATTTGTAAATACTAAATAGAGATATGAGTTATGTGCAAAGTCCAGGGTACCCACAAGACACAAGCATTTCCATGCCAGTGACTGCTAGTTTGAAAGAAAGACATTCAGACCTTCTTCTGGAATACATGTGCAGGCAATGAGTGCTGCGCTCATTCCATACTGAGATTTTAACATTATGAGTTCAACTGCTCCTCACTCTGGCATTTATGGTATCCCTATCACTTTGGAAAAAACAGCCATAATCTTTTTAAAAGCAAGTAGGTCTGCAGAAATCATACTCGAGAGAGAGAATTCTGGCTCAGTTTGTCTCAGGAAAATCTGCATTTAATCACTTTTTTAAAATTACAAGTATTTTAAGGTCAGTGGAAACTCCAAGTGTTTCAGGAAATCTTAAGATCATTACAGCAATGGAACTCAAAATGTATGCAATGTACTCATGTCAAATATCATAAAGCAGGGGACAAGAAATTAAATATGCTTCTAGTCTTAGCATAATATTCTCCCTTGGGACTCACACAATTCAGAAACACTTGGTTTTATCTGGCCATAGCCAGTAAGCGTTCCCAGCCATTAGTGGTTACCAAAAGACATTTCTCTTTCCCAAATGCCTGCTGAAAGTACCAGCTTCCAAGCTGGCCTCTGTAACTAAGTGGAGACGTCCCTTTCCTCCTTTAGACACACTGTGAAGCACATGCATTAGGAGAACGGTTATGCAGAGCCTGTCTGGTCTGAAAAGCGACCACTCTGAAGAGAAGAGACACCATGGAGTTTAGTCATTTACTTGAAATCATGTTCAGTAAGGCAAGTTTCATGTAAACGCAACTACGGCTTTTACAAAGTCCAAATAAGTCAGCATGGCTCCAGAGTTAGTATGACGGTGCAGACAGAGATGCAAGGAAAAAAAAATACTCCTGTAGAGTGTTTAGAGTAGCACTAAAGGATCCTTTCAGCCTCTCTGATGATATGCAATACAGATGTTTCACAAGAGCCCTGTAAGAGAATACACCTAAGCTTGCACAAACTGAATCATCTAGACCTTCAGGATTTGCATCACTTGTTCAGACCCAGTAGCAAGGGCCATTTGATCCAAACCTCTCCTCCTTTTTCTCCTGCTTCTTGCTCTGTATAGTTACTGTTTCTCAAGTCAAGCAGGAAAGGCTATTCCATCTATGAAGCCAATCCTTGGCACCAGCTGTGCTGGAGATGTGACTCTCCTTTGAACAGGTCTGGAGGATTCATCCTGGTCCAAGTTAGCCAGGACTTTTCCCAGTTGGCCACACACTCCTGTGCAGCAGAACAAAGCCAGGAAATGCTCAGATCCCAAGGTATGAATTTCAGGTTTATGAGGCTTCATATTAAACCTCATATTCCATATAAGCACATAACTTGCTAAGTGTGTTTTATGCAATCTCACCACTGTGAGCAAATGACACAGCTCCTTACGTGTTCTCATTTGAGACCGGAGCTGACAGCGACCAGCCCGTCAGGGGTGAGAAATGTGTGGGGGCACCTGAGGGCTGTTCCCAGCTCTCTCTTTGGAAAGGCTGCCAGGACACAATGTGCTGAGCCGACCTGACAGCTCACGGCCAGTGGTGCATCCTTCGCCTTAGACCTCTGCACTCCCACTGGCCCCGAGGACCTGACTTTTGCACCACCAGCTTCTTCAGATAGTCTATCCAGTTTGGCAAACAAGCAGAAAGACCATCTAGAGGTGGAAGAAAATGTCCTTGGACTGGGGAGGGTCAAAGAAGAGCAAAACCTTTGCCTGTGAGTGCGGAGGAGCAGCTGGAGTCAGAACCTACCCTGGGGACCGGGTTCCCTCCAGCGCGTCCACCCGGGCCCGGTGTGCAGAGGGTGACTGAGCCCGGCTCAGCACCGGCACCTGACTGCTCACTGCAGGTTTCCAATCCCCAGAAACTGCAGCCCGCAGCAGAATTTCCAGCAGAGATTCCCCCACGGGCTCCACCTGGCTGTGATGCCTCTGCCACGAGGTTGTGTGGAGCAGGAGAGCCGGGAGCTGCCTCGTCAAGGACAGCTCTCCCATCGCTCTGCCTGCAGACTGTGTGGCACGCTATGGTTGTGTGCTACAGGTATATGGCATGCTGTGTGGTACCCTAACGTCACTTTCCTGGTACACTAGGAAACATGGCAAAGAGATAAGCTGGTTGTCAGATCAACTCTCTGTGTAACAATAAAGCACCCAGGAGAAAACACAGGTGGAAATTTTGATTTCATGCAGATTTTCCCCTTTGGGAGTCACCGGCTTGAAACGTCCAATTTATGAGTTCAAATGTCGTCTTTTAAATCCCCAGTCAGGAGAAAAACTGTAATCAAAACAAATGTGAAAAGAAATACTTAAAATGTCAAAACGAGATATTTTCATTTTAAATGATTCTGGAGTTACAACAAATAATTTACAATGTGTAAACTCTTGTCATAAGGATTATCTAAAAATATGTTTTCTGGAAAACTACTTTTTTCTTTTTCTGAAATTATGTATTCACAGTGAACTGTATGGTTTGAAAAAAATGACTCAAGTGAAGGCTCTGCTGTTTCGTTAACCAACCTATTTTAGCCTTTGTTTGGATTTTGTGCTTCAATGTGCGTTGTGGGTTAGAAATCGTTAATACGGCATCAAGAAAAATATGCCTAGCCCAAAAATGTCATTTCAGACCACAAAAGAACAGCAAAATAAAGGAGTAGATGCCACAACACTAATCACCCTAACAAGTGAGGAAAAGATGTCTGGAAGAGCAGAGCCAGTTCTGAGAAATATGAAGAACACTTTGACAAAGCAGCATGTGCGCAAGTATTGATGTGATCAAAGCAAATGACTTCCCAGTGTAGTAGCACTAAAGTGGTACTTAAAGTCCGTGTTTCATTGCACCTCGGCCATTTATAGCAAACACATGAAAATGAGCCAAGTGCCACATGGTCACGCAACCGCTGCGGTGCTGAAAAGGATCAGGGTGAGATTAAGCGTGAGGTCGCTGTGCGCTCTGTTCTGCATTAAATCCTGACACTGAAATCCAAACAGATGGAGAAGTTTAGAAGCGAAGAACTGAGGAAGCAAAAAGCAGCAAGCAAATAAAAAAAAACTTCTTGGAAATATGTATTATTGTTTATTACTGCTCATTATTACTGTTTATTAGGGAATTAAGATCTTAGCTGAGGCAGTGAAGTCTTATTGAAAAGGTTTTAACTTGAAGAAAGGAAAAAAGCAAGAACATGGGAGGATTCTCTGACTTTATTTCTTCTTTTCCTTTCTAATGCCAAAGTGATCTACTCGTGCAAATAAATAGAATTTCTACTATCCCCCAGCCTATGAGAAACCAGGTCACAAATGATCCCTTGCCAGAGGGTAGCTGATATTATTATTCGAATGCTAAAAAAAAAATATCATATGAAGATGTTGGAAAATGCACGTTAACTTCCTACACAATCAGATGTTCTCTGCTGGTGCTGTTTTCCCTACCTTTTGTCACGTATGCTGAGGCCTGCATCAGGAGGAGTGTTGCCAGCAGGTCAAGGGAGGTGATTCTGCCCCTCTACTCAGCTCTGGTGAGGCCGC
>JAVCKT010007714.1:0-10181 GCA_032273925.1 Rhynchotus rufescens
GGGAAATGTTGAGGGTTTAGAAAGCATTTGTGTGTTTGTGTGTGTGTGTGTGTGTGTGTGTGTGTGTGTGTGTGTGTGTGTGTGTGTGTTTCTGTGCTTCCAAGAGGAATATTTTCTCTCGGTTCCTGGAGCTCTGTCTATCCAGCGTTCCACCCTGGCTCTGTGGCTGCCCACAGCGCCTCTAGACTGCATGAATACAGAAAATGCAGCAAGATGCAACACTGAACTCCGTGCCACAGATAGAAGACTTTCTCAGCTGAATAAGTACTGATTGTAGATGCTTCTGCTTATATAATGCACTTGAAAATTTGAGATGGACAAAAATAGCACAGGATAGGGAAGCAATCTGACTAGTGGCACAGGCTAATGTCACGTGCAGCGGGGCCAGCGAACAGAAATTGCAAAACGCTACGAGTTAGTGCACGAGGTCGTTTTAACAATCTGTTTCTGAAATTCAACGCGGTGCAAAACAAGAACTGCATGTCCTGGCTAATAACTTAAGAGCACTAATAGACACGGCGCCATTTATTGGGAATGCAAAACAAACACTCCCTCCTCTCTGACACGGTGCGTCTTACGAGACTGTGATTGCGGACAGGAGCTTGTGTAGGTATAAGCTTGTGTGAGATGGTGCTGTCATCTTGCTTGCTTTTTCTAGACAGCTTGTATTTGCAGTTATTTCCATCTCAGTCTAGTTAAAGAAGAGTGTTTTACAACACACTTAAGAGACAAGCAGCCCACAAGTACTGGAAACCTGCAATCCAAAGGACACCTGGCAACTGCTACTCAGGTTTGCTAGGCTAAGCTGAGGGGTTGGGTGTCCGAGATCACCAATCAATTGCACACATAAGACGAAGGCATCAGAAATATCGGTACCAGACGCTTTCTCAAAGAGTAGATAACATGGGAAATGAGGCTTTGTTTTTTTTTTTTTTTTGGCAAGGATGAGACAAATGGACTAATGAAATCCTCTTTAAGCCTCTGCGGGTTTCATTGACTCTCCAGTGACTTGCTCTCTCCTGTAGTTGTTGAGCATAATTTCAGGTTATGCTGTGCAATTCCCCCTTCATTTACACTCCTGGCTTTCTTGTCCTTGCAATGCCTATTGTTGGAATGCATTCCTATTGTGGAGGAGGATAAAAGGCATAGTCTAGCACACACAAAATGTAAACCTGATACCAGTATTTCCCTGGCAGGTGGGTTTGGGATTGTTAGAGATACGTGGTTGAGGTAAACTTCTGTCACTTCTTCAGTGCTGTACGGTTGTGTTGAAGGAAGTAGTTAGCGTCCAGAAGAGGGAAGTGATGTCTGCATGTTTAAGGTAAGTTATTGAGCAGATACACTGCTTGATAATAACATGGGTAACTCTTATGTACGTTCCTATGCGTTCCTGCATGTCTTTGAAACAACCTAAAATAACAAAATGGAAGGAAGGTCCAATTAAATGTTAAGCCCTTAACAAAGCCATACTGAGCTGAAATGGTTTTTGAGTAGTGTTGGCTACTTGACCAAAAATTTTAACTGAAAACAAAATTGTAAGTGAGGTGGGGAAGAAGACTTGCTGAAAGCGTTTCAATTGATCCTCACCTTGGAGCAGTGCCACTTTTAGAAAGCCCCGAATACTGCCAGTAACTTCTCCTCTGAATTGTCCCGGAGTTATTTTACTCACGTACATCCTTTCAGATTACATTTTGGTAACATAGAGGAAGATGAGTCTTACTGAGTAACAAAATGCTTTTACTGAAAATTTCAGCTGCATATTCACATAACATGATCATTGACATAGTACGGTTATTTTCATTAACAAGAAAAGCAGTTAAATTGGAAGTTTTTTAATCTATCATAAAAATAGAAGAAATTTTCTGCGAAATGAGTTTTAAAAATTTTAAAAAGGTAAAAAGGCTTATGCTGGCAAAGTGTTTCTGCACTGTAAAACCTGGGAAGTTACAGCTTGGGACTAGAAAATACTGATCAGAACTTCATGTCAAAAACATAACAAATACAAGAAGAGATTACATCTCTACTCAGCTACCCCGTGTCAGGGCTGAAATACCGTTCTGTGTGCTTGGTACGAGCAGTGTTGAACACACTTGTGCAGCACGTGGCCATGGTCTCGAACTGAATCTCCTTCTGTGGCCTGACGTGGCTGCATAGGCCGGGGTCTCCCCTGGGCCTGGGTCATGGACAGGGGTGATGAGACAGGACAGAGGCACCAGGCTCCTTCTGCAGAAGCAACTACCTCCCGGGGCATCCAGCCTGAACACAAAGACCAAGAGGATTGACGTAACAGTAAAAAGGACTACGTGATACCAGATGCTGAAGTCACGAGGTTTCCAATGCTCAAAATCTGATCCTTTTCCCCACTTAGTACGGCTCATTTTCATCCATCTCTTTTGGGCTTTTATCTTCGGAAAAAGACCAAGAAGCAAATGTGCCAGTCTCAGGGACAGGTTGCAGTGTTGGCAGGCATCTTTCCTGCAAAAGAGGCATCTGAGACAAATGGAAGCAAGTCTGATAATAGTCCATAGACTGCCCTTCTTGCATCTCTGTTAAGATCTGGTAGTCCCCAAAACAAATGAGGCATTTCCAGGGCAGGTCAATTTTGTTTAAATAACCCAGTTCCATGTGGTCCACTCTCAGCTTCGTTTTTTTGCTCATGTTCTTTATCTCAAAACAGAATTCCGAAGTGTCAAGTTTTCTGTAAAACTGCAAAGAAAACTGAATCCGGGAAAC
The DNA here is from genome assembly GCA_032273925.1 of Rhynchotus rufescens. NCBI lineage: Eukaryota > Metazoa > Chordata > Aves > Tinamiformes > Tinamidae > Rhynchotus > Rhynchotus rufescens. The sequence goes on from JAVCKT010007714.1 coordinate 2,734, forward strand.
GCGAGAATCCATCAAGTTGTAACGGCAGATGTTGGAATCGCGGCCAAACGTAGCACTTTCGTTGGCGCTGACCTGCTCTCGCTCACAGAAATTGAGACAACGAAACATCATCTTGTCTTCTTGGCAAGGGTGGTAAAAAGTCATGTGGAGACAAGTTAATGTTTCTTCAGTATCGGCGTCTTCACTAAAGATCATGATGAAATAAGCCCTCAGAACTACAAGAAAGAAGCAAAATCTGAGTATGTAATCAATGGAAAACCAAAAAAAAAAAGGAGAAAAAAAAAAAGTGATGCTACAGACAGTACTTTACACACGGCTATTTAGTGCTAAAGGGCAGATCCTCTGTCCTGAACTCTCACTGACCGTATCGGGTGAGGTGGACAGCCACCTCGCACCTACTGCTGTGGACACTTAGCACGTGAGAATGATGAAGAAATACACTACAGTAAACTACTACCTGCTCCTTCTTCGTAAGAATCTCACCAGTAGGGTTTTCTTTGAAAGAAATCTGTCACTTAGCAGGAATGAAACTCAGTAAGACCTGTCCTATGGACCTATAACACAACATTAAGTAGTATTTGTGACAGCGTGTGCACTCTTTTACAGTGTATTGCTCTGGCTAGAGGCTATCAGACAAACAGCTTTTACAAATGCATTCTGACTGTAGGCAGCAATACTTAAAAATTGTAAAAGCAACATGTTGGATCTTTAGTCACATTTTACCTCCTGTATTATACAATATAAAAATGTTCAGAAATGACTGATGTGACTGTGTGTAAAATGAACCCAAAAGCTAGAATTTCAGAGGGACCAGAAGCAGGAATTGTCACCAATTCCAGTTACTCCACTTTTGGCTCGCTGCTATCTGAAAATCGCAGTCCCAGCAATGCAGTACAGAAGTGCCATAAAACTAACGAACAAGAGTGGCTTTTGTTATCATTAGAAAAGCTCCTCAAATGCAGCATGAAGGCAGTTGATTATGAATTAAATCCTGTTCCAAAGTCTGAGTTACTGCAGTGCCTTCCAATAAAATGAGACACAATAGAAAATATTGCAGTGTGGTGCTCTGTGCATGAATGGCCAATATTCAGAAGTGATAGTTCCAAATATTCTGGACTGAAACTTATGCTAAAGAAAGAAAAGCCAGGGTAATTACAGTCGGAACCTGAGAATGAGTTGGCAGTTTCTCACCAGAGAAACATCTTATTAAACTGCATTATTAACAAGTTATCAGCCATTTAAAGGTTGCAGATGCTGGCAATGTTTTTCCTGTTAGATCTGGGGTAGCTCCCAGCGCGTCCCGCTGCTTGATTCTGAACTTTCTCACCAGCTCTGTTCAGTGAATCACTGTTGGAAGCAGTTCACAGCTCAGTCTGATCGGTTCTACGGCTAGGTGAATTTGCACTGCTTTAAGCAACTAGTGACTTCTTGCTTTTAAAGGTTAAATTTTGACGGCGTGGATAAACTGTAGGCACAGTGAATGGTGTATCAGCACAGCCCTTTCTGGGCGAATTCTCTTCCTTGCAGAGCTGCAGCAGAAGAGCAACGTTTCGGACACGCAACCTTGGCTGAGGTTCACTTTACCACCCAAAGGGCCTACAAGGGGGCTTCCACCAAGCGTAGATGTTTAGGGAAACCCCAAACCTCAGGCAGATCTCACTCTAAACCTAAGCAGAAAACAACACGATGCCTGTGAGGAAGGCCAGAGAGGCACGCTGCAGGCCTCCTCACTGCTCGTACTGCTGTATTCCCCCATCCCCACGGCTTGGCAGCACCTGGACGAGCTCGGCCTTGGCCCTTGTCCTGCCTCTTATCTGGGCAGCTCTGCGCTTCCCGGTTTTGCTGCAATGATAGGAAGTGAGATGCAGTACATTGAGGTCAGCCTTGTTCGAAGGGGCAAAACAGCTCGCTTCCCTTACTTGACAGAACTTCTCTGAATGTCCTCTTGGTGTGCAAGAGAGAAGAGCTTCGGCGAGCTCGCACGCTCAGTGAGCTGCATTTCTGGTGTAACTCCGGCAGCCTTTATTAGCTGGCTGCTCTTGGAAAACTCTCTAGCGATGGAGCTATATTACTTTTCCTCACACTCCCTGAAGTGCCTTTCACTCACTCCTTGAACTGCCTGAACATTCAGAATGGGATTGTCATCAAGGAACAGGGTTTGTTTTCTAGATGTCGAAAAATGACACTGAGAAATAAGAATGAGGATACCAACTCTGAGACCCTTAGGGCTCCACCTTGAGTGTTTACAATTTTATTTCAGAATTTTAAACTTTCTACACGTGACCTACAGTTCAGACTGCTCTGCCAGCTCGTTTCCACACACGAGCACACAGGGTTTCAGCCCAACCACCAGGATCTAGGGGAGTCGCATCCGTCCTGCGGCCGCTGCTGCCTTCAGGGCTCGGGCAGCGCTCACAGAGGGCATCTGCGCTGGCGCTGGCGGAGGGGATCCGTGGGGCCAGCGCTCACAAAGGGCATCTGTGCTGGCGCTGGCGGAGGGGATCCGTGGGGCAGGACTCCCCAGAGCGTTACCGAAGCTCCGCTGCCTGCCCTCCACGCTGAGCACGCCGGGGGCCCCGGGGCCATCCGGCTGCCGCCGGGCTCTGCGGGAGCTGCCCCTCGGCGCGGGCCTGTCCCGCGGCACGGCATGGCACGCACCGCAGCAGCGCGGCACCGCACAGCTCCGTGCGCGCCCGCCCGCAGCGCGAGCCAGCGAGCGACTCCGGGCAGGTGCCCGCCGCGCGCCCGCGCTCCGCGGCTCCTACCTGCACCCACTGCGCTCCGGCGGGGCGCCTCTGTCCCGGCCGCGCCGCTCCGGTGCGGAGCCGCGCGGGCCTGTAGCCCCCGCGTCCCTCGGGTCCCTGCGTGTCCCCCTGTGTCCCCGCGCTCCGGGGCCGCTCGGGGCCGTTTCGGAGCGGGGCTCGCAGCCCCCGTGTCCCCCTGGATCCCCCCGTGTCCCTGCGCTCCGTGGCCGTCTCGGAGCGGGGCTCATGTCCCCCGTGTCCCCCTGTGTCCCGCCGTGTCCCCGCGCTCTGGGGCTGCTCAGGGCCGTCTCGGAGAGGGGCTCCGGGCCCCCGTGTCCCCCCGGGTCCCTGCGGGTCCCCCGGGGTCCCCGCGCGCCGGGGTCCCCGCGCACTGGCCGGGCGCTGTCCCCGCCGCGGCGCTCTGCCCACGGGGCAGCGCTTCGGGGGCCGCCGAGGCAGTGGCAGGCGCAGCCTCGCCGGAGCGCGCCTTGCGCCTCGCCTCGCGTGGGAGGGAGAGGAGGCCTTTGAAGGCGCCCAGGGCGAGGGGGAGCGAGCGAAACGCGCCCGACCGGTTCGGTGCCGAGCGAGCGCCGCTGCCGCCCGCTGCTCCCGGCACCCAGGACCCCTGCAGCCCGCGCCGCGCACTGCTGTCACAAGCGGCCCGTGCTCAGCGCGGGCCCCGCCGCCTCCCCCCGCGGGGCCGACAAGCCCCAACGCCTTTGCGGGCGAGCGCCGCGGGGCAGGGCGCGACGCGCGGCCAACGCCTCCGTGGGCACCGTTGCCAGCGCGGGGCCGCGGGGGGATCCTGCTCCCGGGGGGGCTCTCCCAGGGGGGCCCCGAGCGCGTTGGGCAGCTCGGGGTGCGGGTGCCTCCTGGGGCAGGGAGGCTGCAGGGCCGCCCTGCACGCGCAGGCAGGCGCCGAGCTGGGCGACAGGCCCGGGCGCGCACGGGGAGCCCTTCCCTTCCCTTCCCTTCCCTTCCCTTCCCTTCCCTTCCCTTCCCTTCCCTTCCCTTCCCGCTCCCCTTCCCGCCGCGGGAGCCCCCGGCACAGCGACCGCCCCGCAGTCCCGCGCACCCTCTGGCCCTTCCTGGGGCCACAGGGCTCTGGGGAACCGCCACGGCCCTGGAGGAGGGGGAAGCCAACCCCGGTCACATTGATTTTATTTTTTAAGAATAAAAATAAAAAAAGCAAAAAACAAAAAAAACCAAAATGGACAGAACTTCCCCAAAACAGCTTCCTACCTCATAATTTCACAGAAATTAGCTTGGAAACGTCACTTGCCTCTCCCCGCTCCCGCGTGGGCTTCGGGCTCTGCCCTTTCCCACCCCGGCCCCGGTCCTATCTGGCACGGCCAGGGCCACGGCGCGTGTGGAGCCCCACGGACGGCGCGACCCGGGGCATGGGGAGCAGAGCCCCGGTGGGAGAAGCAGACCTGCCCCAGCCGCCTGCCCCCCACCTGGAAACCAGGGCCTGAGGGGCAGCTCCCCAGCTCCGGCGCCTCCCCCAGCTCCATGGGGCTCTTGACAGGGGGTCTCCTCTCGCCCTGGTGCTACTGAGTTAATAAATCCGTTGCTGACTACGAAATTAGACCCTTAAGAAAAAAATCCCCACTTGCTTTTGCCCTCCCGCCACCCCTGTTTCTCCCTCCCCGAAATAATCGCGGTCCCTTTGGAGACGTCCCGGCGGCGGACGCCGCTGGCGCCGGCAGCAGGGGAGTCGGGGCAGCCGCGCGGCCGGCGCCGCGACAGAACCCAGGACGGCCGAGGTTGGAGGGGACGTGCGGGACGAGGCAGTCGCAGGGCCCGTCCCGCGCGGTGGCGCCGGGGCCCCGCGGTCACCGGGGTGTCTCCTCGCGGCAGGCGCCGGCCGCTAGTCCCTGGGGCCTTTCCTGCTGCGCGCGTTCCACATGCCGCGCTTGGAGTGGTAGTAGTGGTAGAAGTTCCTGAGACGCAAGCGCTCCACCTCCAGGCCGCTCTGCAGGACCCTGCGGCGGGACGCACGGAGCAGGGAGGGCTCAGCGAGAGGGAGGCCGGGGGGGGCGGTTCAAGGCCGCCCCGAGTGACTTCTCACCCCCCACGGCATCCCCCATCCCATGGGATTGTGACTCCATGTGGTGGCCGCTCCTGCTGTGTGCAGGTGGGCACGCGGTGGCCTCCCCGTGTCCCCCCGTCTCACCTGTCCAGGAGCTCCCAGTCCTCCCCGCCCCAGCGGTCTCTGAACTCCTCCGTGTTCATCCCTCCGACGCGGTCAAAGTCCGACTTGTAGATGCCGAAGAGGCCGAAGCCGTTCACCTCCCAGTAGCCTAGGGGAGAGGAGAGGTGGGAGCGGTGATCCCGCCCGGCACCCCCACAGCTCCCAACGCTGCCAAGGCCTTGCCTGGAAACCTGCGGCCACAGCAATGGCCCATCCCAGCCCCTGCTTCCAAGCACAGACCTCAGTCCCGCAGCCTCCTCCCGCCCTGAGGTCCGGTTTTGGGAGCCTCGTGCCCAGCAGGTCACAGTGTCTCACCGCGCGTCTCGCCAGCTGGATCTGCCCCCATGCCGGGCACATCCCCAGGGAGCAGCGCCGGGATCCCGGCCCTGCTCCGGTGCGGGTGTTTTGGCGCTCGAGGGCAGGGGGGTAACTCACCATTGGGCTCGCGGGGGGAGCTGCCGCAGCCCAGGCGCATGACGATGGGCGCGTAGGCCAGCTTGCCCTCCACGCAGTGCTTCCGGATGCTGTCCAGGATATTGGCAGGGAAGTGGATGTGCAGGTCGCACAGGAACACGATGCTGTGCCCGTCCTGGGGGAGCGGGGAGGGGGCACACACAGGCCGGGGATGTCAGCTCCGCACCGGGGCCGGCGCCGTGCGCGGAGCCGCCGCCGCCTCGCGCCTCACCTCGACGGCGTCCACACCGGCCTGCAGCCCCGACGAGCGCTCGAAGTTGCCCGTGCGACGCAGGTACTGGTACCTGCGGGGACCCCAGGGGCGGTCAGCGCCGGCGCTGCGCTCCGGCACACGCCGCTCGCTGAGCAACAGGCGGCGGGAAGGAGCAGGGATCGGCCCGGCAAGGACATCGGGCTGACACCCCCTTGGGACGGGGGCGGGCAGGTTTTGGGGAGCTCCGCGGATGCGTTACCGGGGCAGCCGGGCCTCCTGCAGAGCCTTCTCCACGTCCATGTCATCGCTGTCGAAGTCCACGAGGATGACGTTGAAGTTGGTGTCCTTGGTGGCGCCGTAGAGGCCGGCCATGTCCGTGATGAACTGCTGCACCCAGCGCGCCTGGTTCTTCACTGGGCGCCCAACGAGAGAGGCCCCTCAGGGCTTGGCCTGCCCACTGGAGGGCTCCCCCTCGTCCGGCCCAACCACGCCAGGCTCCCACGGGGCCCTGCCGCGCACACGCCACCGCGGCGGCCCCCGGAGCACCCCAGAGCACGGAGGAGGAAGGAGGTTCCCTCTCACGCACCGGGCACCACAAAGTGCACCATGACGTCCTGCTTCCAGCTGAGGTGCACGGGCTGGCACAGGACGGGCTTGCCGTAGAGGACGCTCCAGGCGCTCGGCTGGGGCTCGGTGGCGGCCAGTGCTGGCCCCTCGGGCTTGGCCTCGCCGCTGTCGTCCTGCTTGCCCTGGTGCAAGAGGACATAAACGTACTCGGAGAGCCGCACCGTGCGCTGGCCCCGCTCCGCCAGCTCCAGCTCCAGCAGGTAGCGGTTGCCCCGGGCCGTGTCCCGCCGTTTTTCCACGTTGATGATCCGCAGGAGAGTGTAGATGCTGCAGGGAAAGGGAGCCACCATCACCATCATCAGGCCTTCCTCACACGGCCCCACAACAGGGTCTCGGTCCCCTCACCGGGGGCTTCGAGTGATGCCACCGTCCCGCGTCCCCAGCCCTGCAGCGGGGTGAAAACGCGTGCCCACGGCCCCCACGTGCTCCCGCTCCTACCCGCCGTTCTTCTCGTTGAGCCTCTCCAGGTACTGCGCCACCACGTCCACCACCTCGCTCTCGCTCAGCTGCAGGTTGCCGGACACGTTGCAGCGCAGGTCGTTCCAGTCGGAGCGCAGCAGCTCGAAGTCCACCGCGCCCACGCTGAACGTCCGCTGCCAGTTGATGGAGTCCTCCAGCCAGCTCGGCTGCAGCTCCGCCGTCTCGTAGCTGTAGTCCGACACCTCCTCCTCCTCCTCCTCTTCTTCCTGGCCCTTTCCCGGGCCCGCCCTTCCCTCCTGCTGGGATGCCGTTGTTTCTGACATCTTCAGGAAGGACGTCACCCGCGTGGCGCCCAAGGGGGCTGCCTCCGAGGAGTTGTAATCGGCGGTGGCCGCCGTCCTGCCCAGGCTGGTCGTGGCGTCCTCGCGCGCCTCCCTGCTGAAGAGCCCGTGGGCTTTGTGGGCTCCGGGCCCCAGGAGGCCGGGCAGCACCCGCCGCTCGCCCCTCGGCTCCGGCCGCTTGTCCGGCCGCCCCCGGCGCCCAGCGCTGCGCCGCTTGGCCGTGCCCTTCTCCTTGGGGATGGTGCTCAGCAGCCAGGGCAGCCGGCGGCCAGCAAGGGTGCGGAGCTTGCTGGAGGGCACCGGGGGCCTGCGGGGGCTCCGGGAGCGAAGGGGCACTTTCCTCGGGGGCTTGGGGTAGAGGAAGATGCTGGGGAAGGCGGGTTCCTGGGGCGGCGCTTTGCGCTTGCCCGGCTGCAGCCTGGTCACGTAGACCTTCTCACGCGCCCTCGCGTCCC